>SJYR01006019.1:2328-13301 GCA_006410655.1 Kobus ellipsiprymnus | reverse complement strand
CTGGATGGTATCACAGACTCGATGGACATGAGTTTGGGTGAATTCCGGGAGTTGGTGATGGACAGGGAGGCCTGGCGTGCTGCAATTCATGGGGTTGCAAAGGGTTGGACACGACTGAGCGACTGAACTGAACTGAACTGAGCTTTACCAGGTTGCATTAGTGGTAAAGAACCTGCCTGCCAATCCAGGAGCCATAAGACACAGGTTTGATACCTGGGTCAGGAAGTCCCCTGAAGAGCGTCATGGTAACCTTCTCCAGTATTTTACGTGGAGAATCCCATGGACAGAGGAGACTGGCAGGCTGTAGACCATAGGGTCACAAAGAGTTGGACATAACTGAAGCAACTTAGCATGCAGGCACTTTCTAAAACTCCAGTCCAAGGTCAGTGATATTCAGACCTTGATTGCATTAAAGTATTTGCTATTTTATCTGCTTCTATTTAACAGAAGAGTGAACTGTGTTTTATGGAACATAACCAAAAGTTCTTCTAGAGTCTTCATAATTTTATATACAATGTTCTAATTTTAATGAGAATGTCTAGGCATGCCTAGGGGTAGAACTATGAAAGCAAGAGAAGAAAGTAGATGGAAACCGATAGTAAATAAGTGACTTAAGAGTGTTTTAAATAAGTGATTTACTAGAATGTTTCAAGTAGAGAAATAGAAAAAAACATGCAGAATTACAACAGACTGTAATTTATAATATAAAATGGCATGAAAATTACAACTGAAATTAATAACAATAATTTTATAGTAGATTATACATAGCAGGATATAAGGTTAGTGAAATGTAAGATAGGTCAATAGAAAATATTTGAAATGAAAGAAAAATATGTTATATGTGTGTGTATACACACACATGTATTACATATTTATTGGATCATGGTAAAGAATCTGCCTGCAATATGGGAGACTAGGGTTTGATCCCTGAGTTGGGAAGTCCCCCTGAAGAAGGGAATAGCAACCCACTCCAGTATTCTTGCCTGGAGAATTCTATGGACAGAGGAGCCTGGCGGGCTACAGAACATGGAGTCGCAAAGAATCAGACATGACTGAATGGCTAATACACTTATATATTTTTATTAGCATTCCAGAAGGAGAGGAGAATTGAGCAAAAGCAGTATTTGAAGATAATTTTCTAAAACTAATAATAATAACACAGGTATAAGAATCTATGCAAACCCCAAGCAAAATAAATATGAAAAATCACCACACCTATATACAATGAGAAGGCAATGGCAAACCACTCCAGAACTCTTGCCTGGAAAATCCCATGGACAGAGGAGCCTAGTAGGCTGTAGTCCATGGGGTCACTGAGTCAGACATGAGTGAGTGACTTCACTTTCACTTTCATGCATTGGAGAAGGAAATGGCAACCCATTCCAGTGTTCTTGCCTGGAGAATCCCAGGGACAGCGGAGCCTTGTAGGCTGCTGTCTATGGGGTTGCACAGGGTCGGACACAATTGATGCAACTTAGCAGCAGCAGCATATACATCCTCGTTAAACTACTGAAAACCAAGGACATAATTAAGATCTTTAGAGCATCCAGATTTTTAAAAGTCACATTATTTTTAAGGAGTAGTAAAAAGACTTACACCTGCATTAAGAGAAACAGTGGGAGCCAGAAGACAATGGAATAACACCTTTAAATCTGTGAAAGAATTTACAGGTCAAGAATTCTATTTTGGGTCTTCCCTAGAGGTCCAGTGTATTGAAAGACTTCACCTTCCAATACAAGGGGTGCGGGTTCGATCCTTGGGTAGGGAGCTAAGATCCCACATGCCTCACAGCCAAAAAAATGAAAACATTAAACAGAAGCAATATAGTAACAGTTCAATAAAAACTTTAAAAATCATCCTCATCAGAAAAGGAATTCTATACTGAGCAAAAATATCATTCACATACACATTTTCAGAAATCAAAATCTGAAATAATTTTCTTGAGAAGTTGCTATAAAACAAACACTAAAAAGAGTTGTTTAGGGAGAAGGAAAGTGATCCCAGAGGGAAACATGGGTATGTAGGAAACTATGAAAAGCAGTAGAAAGAAGTATGTGATGAAACATAAATGAAAACATAGTGTCTTGTGTGGTTTAAACAGGATGAAAACAGGGGATTATAATGCATGAAAACAATACTTCAAAATATGGGGAAGATAATTCAAAATGTTTATTCATCTAAAAACTGAGTTTCAAAATACTAACTTGTAAAACCACAAAAAAATGATAGACAAACATACAAATTCACAGATTAACACTACTGTCTGAATAATTAATAAGTAGAGAGAATGCCAGTAGGGACATCAATTCAAGCAACATGAAACAATTAACATTTATAGAACACCTAAAAACAGAAGAATATATATTTTTTTCAGGTGGGTCTGGCACATTTATCAACATTAACCATTCAATAGCCTAAATAAATTTTACAAGATTCAAGTCACAGAAAGTTTTTTTTTTTTTTTAACCACCACAACAAAAAATTGTGAGACAGAGAATGGAAAGATATCTGGGAAAATTCCATATATTTGGGAACTAAAACAGCTCTCAATAACCCATGGGTCAAAGAATAAGTCAAAAGGGAATTCAGGAGTGATGTCAGCAAAATGATGGTATAGGAGTTTCTAGCACTCAGCTCCTCCCAGAAACAGAAGTTCCAATAACTATCCACACACAAAAATACCTGAACAAGAGCTAAGGATTCCAGGTGAGGGACTGCAGTGCCTGGGTGAAACAAAATAAGAAACACATTAAAGAACATAGGAAAGATGGTCTCACATTACCTGTCACACCTCCCCCAAAACGAGGCAGCCTAGGACAGAGAGACATCATCCCCAGGGGAATGGAGGAAGGATTCTCCAACCACCCAGGTCCAACTCAAGTCTGTTGGTGGTCATATTCTTCCAGTGATCTCCTCTAACATAAGGGTTAGCAAGGATGTGAAGAAAAAAGAAAACTTGTTGCACTTTCGGTGGGAATGTGAATTTTACAGCCATTAGGGCAAACAGTTAAACTCACCCATTCCAGTCCATTTTAGCTCACTGATTCCTAAAATGTCGATGTTCACTCTTGCCATCTCCCGTTTGATCACTTCCAATTTGCCTTGACTCATGGACCTGACATTCCATGTTCCTATGCAATATTGCTCTTTACAGCATCGGACTTTACTTCCATCACCAGTCATATCCACAACTGGGTGTCATTTTTGCTTTGGCTCCGTCTCTTCATTCTTTCTGGAGTCATTTCTCTACTGATCTCCAGTAGCAATATTGGGCACCTATGAACCTGAGGAGTTCTTCTTTCAGTGTCCTAATGTTTGGCCTTTTCACATTGTTCATGGAGTTCTCAAGGCAAGAATACTGAAGTGGTTTGCCATTCCCTTCTCCAGTGGATCACATTTTGTCAGAACTTTCCACCATGACATATCCATCTTGGGTGGCCCTACACAGCATGGCTCATAGTTTCATTGAGTTAGACAAGGCTGTGGTCCATGTGATCAGTGTGATTAGCTTTTCTGTGATTGTGGTTTTCATTATGCTGACCCTCTGATGGATAAGGATAAGAAGCTTCCTGATGGGAGAGACTGACTGAGGAGGAAACTGGGTCTTGTTCTGACGGGTGGGGCAATGCTCAGTAAATCTTTAATCCAATTTTCTGTTGAAGAGTGGGGCTGTGTTCCCTCCCTGTTGTTTGACCTGAGGTGGAAGTAATGAAGAATACGGCCACCTCCTTCAAAAGGTCCCATGCATGCACTGCTGCACTGAGTGTCCCCACCCCTACAGCAGGCCACCACTGACCCACGCCTCCGCCGGACACTACTGGCCACTCATGGGCAAGTCTGGGTCAGTCTCTTTTGGGATCACTGCTCCTTTCTCCTGGGTCCTAGTGCACACAAAATTTTGTTTGTGCCCTCCAAGAGTCTGTTTCCCCAGTCCTGTGTAAGTTCTGGTAGCTCTATGGTGGGGATAATGACGACCTCCTCCAAGAGGGCTTATGCCATACCGAGATCTGCAGCACCCAGAGCTTGGGTGCAGGCCTACAGCAGGCTACTGCTGACCTCTAACTTCACAGAAGACACTCAAATACAAATTATATATACCACTGTGGGCAAGAATCCCTTAGAAGAAATGGAGTAGCCCTCACAGTCAACAGAAGAGTCCAAAATGCAGTACTTGGATGCAGTCTCAAAAAGGACAGAATGATCTCTGTTTTCAAGGCAAACCCTTCAACATGACAGTAATCCAAGTCTATGCCCTGACCAGTAACACTGAAGAAGCTGAAGTTGAATGGTTCTATGAAGACCTACAAGACCTTCTAGAACTAACACTCAAAAAAGGGGACTAGAATGCAAAAGTAGGAAGTCAAGAGATACCTGGAATAACAGACAAATTTGGCCTTGTAATACAAAACAATGCAGGGCAAAGGCTAACAGAATTTTGCCAAGAGGATGCACTGGTCATAGCAAGCACCCTCTTCCAACAACACAAGAGAAGACTCTATATTATGGACATCACCAGATGGTCAATACCGAAATCAGAAAGATTATTTTCTTTGCAGCCAAAGATGGAGATCTACACAGTCAGCAAAAACAAGACTGGAAGCTGACTGTGGCTCAGATCAAGAACACCTTACTGCCAAATTCAGACTTAAATTGAAGAAAGTCGGGAAAACCACTAGATCATTCAAGTACAAGCTAAATCAAATCCCTTATGAATTAACAGTGGAAGTGACAAACATGATTCAAGGGATTAGATCTGATAGACCGAGTGCCTGAAGAACAATGGACAGAGGTTCATGACATTGTACAGGAGGCAGTGATCAAAACCATCCTCAAGAAAAAGAAATGCAAAGGCAAAATGTTTGTCTAAGGAAGCCTTACAAATAGCTGAGAAAAGAAGAGAAAGATACACCCATTTGAATGCAGAGTTCCAAAGCATAGTAAGGAGAGATAAGAAAGCCTTCCTCAGTGATCAATGAAAAGAAATAGAAAAAACAATAGACTGGGGAAGATTAGAGATCTCATCAAGAAAATTAGAGATATCGAGGGAACATTTCAGGCAATGATGGGCACAATTAAAGACAGAAATGGTATGGACCTAACAGGAGCAGAAGATAAGAAGAGGTGGCAAGAATACCAAAAACTATACAAAATAGACCTTCATGACCCAGATAATCATGATGGTGTGATCACTCACCTAGAGCCAGACATCCTGGAAAGTGAAGTCAAGCGGGCCTTAGGAAGCATCACTACAAACAAAGTGGAAGTGATGGAATTCCAGGTGAGCTATTTCAAATCCTGAAAGATGATGCTGTGAAAGTGCTGCACTCAATATGCCAGCAAATTTGGAAAACTCAGCAGTGGCCACAGGACTGGAAAAGGTCAGTTTTCATTCCAATCCCAAAGAAAGGCAATGCCAAAGAATGCTCAAACTACTGCACAATTGCTCTCATCTCACATGCTAGCAAAGTAATGCTCAAAATTCTCCAAGCTAGACTTCAACAGTATATTAACCAAGAACTTCCAGATGTTCAAGCTAGTATTAGAAAAGGCAGAGGAACCAGAGATCAAATTGCCAACATCTGCTGCATCATGGAAAAAGCAAGTGAGTTCCAGAAAAACATTTACTTCTGCTTTATTGACTATGCCAAAGCCTTTGACTGTGTGGATCACAACAAACTATGGAAAATTCTTAAATAGATGGGAATACCAGACCACCTGACCTGCCTCCTTAGAAATCTGTATGCAAGTCAAGAAGCATCAGTTGGACATGGAAAAACAGACTGGTTCCAAATTGGGAAAGGAGTACGTCAAGGCTGTGTATTGTCACCCTGCTTGTTTAACTTATATTCAGAGTACACCATGCAAAATTCGAGGCTGGATGATGCACATTCTGGAATCAAGATTTCTTGGAGAAATATCAATAACCTCAAGTATGCAGATGACACCACCCTTATGGCACAAAATGAAGAAGAACTAAAGAGCCTCTTGATGAAAGTGAAAGAGGAGAGTGAAAAAACTGGCTTAAAACTCAACATTTACAAAACTAAGATTAGGGCATCTGGTATCATCACTTCATGTCAAATAGATGGGGAAACAATGGAAACAGTGAGAGACTTTTATTTTGTGGGGCTCCAAAATCACTGCAGATTGTAACTGCAGCCCTGAAATTAAAAGAGGCTTACTCCTTGGAGGAAAAGCTATGACCAACCTAGACAGCATATTAAAAAGCTGAGGCATTACTTTGCCAACAAAAGTCTGTCTAGTCAAAGCTATGGTTTTTCAAGTAGTCATGTATGGATGTGAGAGTTGGACTATAAAAAAAGCTGAGCACTGAAGAATTGATGTTTTTGAACTGTGGTGTTGAAGAAGACTCTTGAGAGTCCCTTAGACAGCAAGGAGATCCAACCAGTCCATCCTAAAGGAAATCGGTCCTGAATAGTCATTGCAAGGACTGATGCTGAAGCTGAAACTCCAACACTTTGGCCACCTCATGTGAAGAACTGACTCACTGGAAAAGACCCTGATGCTGGGAAAGATTGAAGGCAAGAAGAAAAGGGGATNATTGCAAGGACTGATGCTGAAGCTGAAACTCCAACACTTTGGCCACCTCATGTGAAGAACTGACCCACTGGAAAAGACCCTGATGCTGGGAAAGATTGAAGGCAAGAGGAAAAGGGGACGACAGAAGATGAGATAGTTGGATGGCATCACTGACTTGATGGACATGAGTTTGAGTAAGCTCCTGGAGTTGGTGATGGACAGGGAAACCTGGCATGGTGGAGTCAATGGGATCTCAAAGACTGATTGACTGCACTAACTGATGGCAAACAGTAAGGAGGTTCCTGGAAAGGTTAGAGATAAAATGACCACTGATCCCAAAGTTTCATCTGGGTGTGTCTCTGAAGGAAATGTGATCACTGTCTCAAAAAGATGCCTATACTCCTATGATCACAGCAACATTTTCATTACAGACAACACATGGAAACAACTGAAGCATCCATTAGCCATTGAACTGATAAAGAAAGGTGTTATGGGAAGAGTGGCCAAGATGGCCAAGTAGGAAGAAACTTAGCTTACCTCCTCCCGTGGGCACACCAAAATGACAATTATTATATTGGTGCAAAAGTAATTGCAGTTTTGCATTGCTGAAATTCACCGCTTGATAATGGAATACATCCTTAAATAAATGTGATTGTTATACACAATTTTAATGCACATTTCTCCCTTTATGTTTTTTTTGCTAATAACTTATTGCTGCTGCTGCTGCTGCTAAGTCGCTTCAGTCGTGTCTGACTCTGTGCAACCCTATAGACGGCAGCCCACCAGTCTCCCCAGTCCTTGGGATTCTCCAGGCAAGAACACTGGAGTGGGTTGCCATTTCCTTCTCCAATGTATGAAAGTGAAAAGTGAAAGTGAAGTCGCTTAGTCATGTCTGACTCTTAGCGACCCCATGGACTGCAGCCTACCAGGCTCCTCCATCCATGGGATTTTCCAGGCAAGAGTACTAGAGTGGGGTGCCATTGCTTTCTTGCTGTTTATTTTATCTGTATTTTAGATAATGGAAATGATATTAGACAAAAAGCAAATTTGAGCAATTTTCTTATTTGAGTTCAAAATGGGTCATAAAGCAGCAGAGACAACTCGCAACATCAGCAACATATTTGGCTCAGGAACTGCTAAAGAATGTCCAGGTCAGTGGTGGTTCAAGTAGTTTTGCAAAGGAGATGAGTGCCTTGAAGATGAGGAGTGCAGTGGCCTCCAATCAGAAGTTGACAGTGTCAACTTGAGAGCAACCATGGAAGCTGATTCTCTTACAACTACCTGAGAGGTTGCCAAAGAACTCAGTGTGGACCATTCTACAGTCATTCGACATTTGAAGCACACTGGAAAAGTGAAAAAGCTTGATAAGCAGGTACCTCATGAGCTGATGGAAAGTTAAAAAAAATCATTGGTTTGAAGTATCACCTTCTCTAATTCTATGCAACAACAATGAACCATTTCTTGATTTGATTGTGACCTGTGAGGAAAAGAGGACTTTATATGACAACCAGGGATGACCAGCTCAGTGGCTGGACCAAGAAGAAGCTCCAAAACACTTGCCATAGTCAAACTTGCACCAAAAGCCATTCATGGTCACTATTCAGTGGTCTGCTGCAGGTCAGATCCACTATAGCTTTCTGAAACCCAGGAAGCCACTACATCCGAGAAGTATGCTCAGCAAATCAATGAGATGCCAAAAACTGCAGCTGGCATTGGTCAACAGAAAAGGCTCAGTTCTCCACAACAACACCCAACAACACATTGCACAGCCAATACTTCAAAAGTCAAACAAATTGGGCTAAGACGTTTTGCCTCATTTGTGTATTCACCTCATCTCTTGCCAACCAAACTACCACTTCTTCAAGCATATCAACAACTTTTTGCAGGGAATACACTTCTACAACCAGCAGTGGGCAGAAAATGCTTTCCAAGAATTCATCAAATCCAAAAGCATGGATTTTTATGCTACAGGAATAAACAAACTTATTTCTCATTGTGAAAATTATGTTGATTGTAATGGTTCTATTTTGATTAATGGAGATGTGCTTGAGCCTAGTTTTAATGATTTAAAATTCATGGTCCAAAACGGCAATTACTTTTGTACCAACCTAATATTTACAGGCAACTTATGATGAGAATAGCCCAAAGACTAGCAGAAAAGACCTTCTACAACTTTGTACAACTAAAGACACAAAGAAAGAACTACAATGAGATGAGTAAGAGAGGTAGAGAGAGAGTATAATCAAGATGCATGTTCCCAGGTAGGTGACTCACAAATAGGAGGGTATTTATAATTGCAGAGGTTCTCCCCAAGGAGCAAAGGGTCTGAGCCTCACAAAGGGTTGAGCCCAGAGGTCCTGCAACAGGAAGATGAGTCCCCAGAACATTTGGTTTTGAAGGTCCATGGAGCTTACTTTTGGGAGAGCCAAAGAGCCATAGGAAATAGAGACTACATTCTTAAGAAGGCTCACACAACATCTCACATGCTCAGCACCCAGGGCAGAAGCAGCAAGTTGAAAGAAGCCTGGGTCAAACCCATCTGCCAATCCTAACTTCCCAAAGAAGGACGCAATCAGAGCTCACTCTGGGCATACAGCAGCTATCTGGGAGATCTGATTCTACCACAAGGATGCTGTTTCTGGCAAGGGCCACTGTTAGAATATTCAATCAGATGACCCACACTCTAGTCTCACTTGCCAGTGGGCCAGTATTTAAACACCCCAGATCCTATATAGCCAGCCATGTCAGAAACTGGCTCTGCCTACCACCAAGGTGACATCAGATCTACTAACCTACTACCAGACTACTGACCTACTACCATTCACCCCAGAACCTTGCTCTACCTGCCACTGGGCCAGCATTAGGCCCAGGAAACCCCAGGACTCAGCATCCAGCCACTTTGTGACCCGGTTCCACCCATCAGTGGACTTCAGGCTCTGCATAAGTAAAGGCCTGGCAACCAACCAGACCAGGGGCCAACCACATCTACCAGACTGCCAGAACAGTCAGCCCACTGCAACAGAAGGGCCCATAGATGGCCAACAGTACATGCAAAGATGTCCAGTATCACTGATCATGGAAATGCAAATCAAAACCACAGTAAGATTATCACCGCACATCTGTCAGAATGGCGATTATCAAAAAGACAACATATATCAGGTGCTGGCAAGGACATAGAGAAAAGAGAAATCTAGTACACTAATGATGGAAATGTAAATTGGTGCAGCCACTGTGAAAAACAGTACAGAGACTCCTCAAAAAATTAAAAATAGAACTACCATATTATCCAGCAATTCCATCCCCAGGTACTTATCAGAAAAAAATGAAAACACTAATTAGAAAAGATATTCATACATGCACTCCTACATTCATTGCTGTGTTATTTACAGTAGG
This sequence comes from Kobus ellipsiprymnus, assembly GCA_006410655.1. Taxonomy (NCBI): domain Eukaryota; kingdom Metazoa; phylum Chordata; class Mammalia; order Artiodactyla; family Bovidae; genus Kobus; species Kobus ellipsiprymnus. Next base: position 3,368 of record SJYR01006019.1, on the reverse strand, counting down.
CAAGATATGAAAGCAACCTAAGTATCCACCAATAGATGAATAGATAAATAAGGTGTGGCATATATATATATATTAAACACATATATATTTATGGATGTGTGTGTGTATATATGTGTGTATGTGTGTGGATGTGTATGTATGTATAATAGAGTATTACTCCACCATAAGAAAGAATAAAATCTTGGTATTTGTAACATGGTTGGACCTAGATGGTATCATGCTAAGTGAAACAAGTCATAAAGAGAAAGACAAATACTCTATGATTTCACATACGTGTAGAATCTAAAAAAACAAATGAACATAACAACAGAAACAGTTATAGATACAGAGAACAAACAAGTGATTGCCAGAGATGAGGAAGAAATAGGTGATGGAGATAAGGGGTACAAACTTCACTACCAAAATAAATAAGCCACAAGTATGAAATGTATAGGGTGGACAATATAGTCAATAATTATGTAATATCTTTGCATGTTGATAGATTGCAACTAGACTTATCATGGTGATTACTTTGAAGGAACAAATAGAAATATCAGATCACTGAGTTGTGTAACAGAAACTAACATAGATCAATCATATTTCAAAATCAAACAAACTCATAGAAAAAGATTTGTGGTTAGTAGAGATAGGGAATGTGGTGTGGGTGAATTGTCTGAGGGCAGTCAAAGGAACAAACTTTCAGTTATAAAATAGATAAGTATTACATATGTAATGTACATGATAAACACTGTTGCATATTATATATGAAAGTTGATGAAAGTAAATCCTAGGAGTTCTCAACGCAAGGAAAAAATTTCTGTATTCCTATGATTTTTTATCTATATGAGATTGATGTGCGCTAAACTGACCTGCCTCTTGAGAAACCTATATGCAGGTCAGGAAGCAACAGTTAGAACTGGACATGGAACAACAGACTGCTTCCAAATAGGAAAGGGAATACGTCAAGGCTGTATATTGTCACCTTGCTTATTTAACTTCTATGCAGAGTACATCATGAGAAACGCTGGACTGGAAGAAACACAAGCTGGAATCAAGATTGC
>SJYR01006017.1:5240-16349 GCA_006410655.1 Kobus ellipsiprymnus | reverse complement strand
CAGGTCTTGGCCCAGCCCTGTCCCCTCCCTCTAATCCTCCCGTGTGTGGGGGGGAGGGGGCAGTGTGTGTGGGGGTGTGGGGGTGTGTGTATTCAGACAACTTCTCAGACTCTTGGCCATCCTATGGGCCAGCCTCCTCTGTCCATGAGATTCTTCAGGCAACACTACTGGAGTGTGTAGCCATTCCCTTCTCCAGGGGATCTTCCTGACCCAGGGATCAAACCTAAGTCTCCTGCATTGCAGGCAGAGTCTTTACAATCTGAGCCACCAGGGAAGCCACTGGAAGTCCTTCTTGCTGTGTAGCTCTCATCCCATTCCAGTCCCCGAAAGTTTGGGGAGAGACAAACTCTAATCACAGTCACTAGAATGATATCTGACTCAGAAAGCAGTTTGTGGTAGGCCCTTTAAAAATCATAGATTCTTAGAATTAGTATTATTTTTTTTAATGAGAGGCTGTGAAGCAAGTGGTTAGTGCACAGGCTTCTGAGCTGCCAGACTACACGGGTTAGAACGGCAACCTCCACTCTCCAGCTCTGTGGCACCGAGTGAACGATTGCACCTCTCTGGGCCTCAGTTTCCTCATCTGGGAAATGGGGTCAGTGATCACACCTCCTCCTGGGGTTTAGTGTTAAGAGTTTACTGGGTTGGTAGATATAAAGCTCCTAGAACAGTCTGGTTGTTTTAGTCGCTCAGCCATGTCCAACTCTTTGTGACCCCATGAACTGTAGCCCACCAGGTCCTCTATCCATGGGATTTCCCAGGCAAGAATACTGGAGTGGGTTGCCATTTCCTTCTCCAAGGGATCTTCCCAACCCAGGGATCAAACCCGCATCTCTTGCTTTGCAAGCAGTTTCAGGTAAATAAATGTATGAAAGAAGTGTTGGCACCCCACATCCCTACCCTGCTCTGCTTCTTAAGACACCATCAACCTCTAACAGACTAAATGATGTGTTCATCATGGGTCTTCCTCACTAGAATGTCGATCCCGCCCCAGGGTAGAGTCGGTCTCTGCCTTGTTCACTGATGAGCAGAGGGTGAGTGCCCAGGATATGCCTGCAGCCAGGAGGAATGAATGATGAGGAAAAGCAGCTGAATCTCAGAACTACAAAATTGCTTTCTCTGCTCTCCACCTGTTTCCCAGGCACCTGCTGGGTGTAAGGTGCTGTCTGATGCCCCAGGTCACTGCAGTGACAGAGAAAAACAAGTTCCTGCCTTCCGGAAGGGCTGAGATTCCAGCCAGTAAGTGTTAGTCACGCAGTTATGTCTGACTCTCTGCAACCCCATAGACTGTAGCTGGCTAGGTTCTTCTCTCCATGGGATTCTCCAGGCAAGAATACTGGGTTGGGTTGCCATTCCCTTCTCTAGGGGATCTTCCTGACCCAGGGATTGAACCCAGGTCTCCTGCATTGCAAGCAGATTCTTTACCATCTGAGCCACCAGGGAAGCCCCCGAGGAGATGGGCAAATAGGTGATGGAGAGAGTTTCAGGGAGGGGCTGACAGCGGGCAGGGAAGGAGGTGGTGAGAGAGAGTGGTGAATGGAAGGGGGTCCTTTGCTTTGGCTGTTCCTGTGTCTTCACAGAGGTGACCTGTGAGCCAGGAGGGTGTCCCAGGCACAGGGAAGAGGCAGGACAGATGCCCCAAAGGGGGACAGAGTTGGTCATTTACCACAAACAAGGTCCAGACCTAAGCATCTTAGAATCTACACTGGTGTCTTAGGGACAAACACAGGACCATCAGACCCCAGACTCAATAGCAACTGATGGTCAGATGAGGGGGGCTTCCAGGTAGCGCTAGCGGAAGAACCCACCTGCCAATGCAGGAGGTATAAGAGATGCAGGTTTGATCCCTGGGTCAGGAAGATCCCCTGGAGCAGGGCATGGCAACCCACTCCAGTATTCTTGCCTGGAGAATCCCATGGACAGGGAGCCTGGAGGGCTACAGTCTATAGCATCGCAAAAGAGTCGGACACGACTGAAGCAGGTTTGGATGAGGCACATTTGACCCATGACCACCTCATCCGGGGCCGAGTGGCTCTCCCTGGAGCTGGGCAGCGAGTGGGCAGAAGACATCTGCTGAGCAAATGAATGAATGAATGAACAAAATCTCCTTTTACAGTCTTAGGATTTGGGTCTCCTGGGTCATGAAACCAGGCCCAGGAACTCTGCCAGGCCCCTTCACACCAGTCATCTCAGGCCTAACACAGCCTTGGACAGAGAAGACCTGGGCCCCAAGCCTCAGTTTCCTTGTTTGCACTGTGCAGCTTGTTAGGAGATGTGTGTGTCAGGGGGTGGCGCTTGAAGGAGGCTGTGAGGGTCTCCATATGTCTCCAAGCATGTCTGAGACGTCCGAGTGTGTGTTGCATGGCTGGTAAGTATCAGAGTGGGGATTTGAACCCAGAAATGGTGGGCTGGAGTCTGGATTCATGACCTCCCTGCTGTCTGGCTGTTTCCGAGGAGAGTTCTGGGCAACTCTGTTTCTGGAACTTTGCCTGGGTCACCAGCACAGCCACCTGCTTGACTGTGTGTGTGTCAGCCTCTGCCACAGTCCTGTGAGCACCCTTCACACGGGTGTGACATGCTGGGAGTCTGGGAGAGTGTGAACACTGGCGTGTGTGAGAACAAGTGTGAATGAACTTGGGTGTGTGTGAGTGGGAGCTTTGTGGTGGAAGTGTGTGTGTAAAAACCCATATGTAGATGGCTGATCTGTGGCTGTTCCCTGAGTTCCCTAGCACACGTGTGTGTGTGTGTGTTTCCACATCTCTCTGCACATCTCCGAATGTACTTGACCCCCCAGGGGGTGGGTGAGCAGGCAGATGCCCTCCTCCTAGGGAGACAGGTCATCAAAACACAGAAAGAAAGGAGGCAGAGAGCTCAGAGCAGGGGCTTGGGGTGGGGAGACAGAAACGGAAAAAGATGGAGAGAGAGCTAAACAGAGCGGGAGGAACAGAGCTAGCGTGGCGCCCGCCTCGTCTGTCTTCTCTGGGGAGGCAGCTCTGGTAAGCTGAGAGCCCCAGCGGCTCAGGCTTCCTGTCAGCAGACTGAGTCTCTTCAGTGACAAATAACAGCCTCTGCCTTTGGTGAGCATAGCCGACCTGCCAGGTGCCCTTCTGAGCACTTCCCTCAGGAAACCTCCATGAACCAGCACAGCCATCCTATCAGGTAGATAACTGCACGCCCACTCTCCGGATACGGACACTGAGACCCAGCAAAGTAAAGCCACTTGCTCAATGCACCACAGCCACTCTGTCGCAGAGGTGGGATCCGAACCCACATTGGTCAGCACGGCTCTCAATGAGCAAGGCTCTTCACCTACCAGGCTGTTCGTCTCCCAAGGGGCAGATGGAGAAAGTTATCTGTGAGCCACCATGTGGGAGGTGGAGGCAATAGTCCTTCACCCCTCCCTCTATCCACATCTCTTTCAATTTGAGTTTGCAGCTCCCCACACCTCCCTCCCCCACGTAAGGGGTGGACTATAGTTTTCTTCCTTTGAATCTGGGCTGGCTCTTCATATTTCTGGGGGTCAAGAGAAGATAGTGGAGATGGACCAGATCTGAGCCAGGGCCTCAAGAGGCCATGGGCCCCTCTGTTCTCTCTTAGGGTCCAACCAAGCCTGTATGCTAACTGAACAAACCAAACAGCCTGCTGGTCTATGTCACCATGCAGCCCAGTAACTCCTGTTGTCTCCACTGCCCACCAGCAGAGCCTCCTTGCTGACACGTGACTGGGCACAGATACACAAGAGAGCCCCGTTGAAGCCACCAGAACTGCCCAGCGGAGCCTAGGACACTAACCCATAAAAAATGAGCTAAAAATTAATTGGCCTTTTGAATCATGAAGCTTTGGTGTGGTCTGTTACACGGTGAGAGCTGACTGATACATGCGGAGGGCCTGGGGAGAGAGCAGGGGACAGACTATCAATTATTGTTATAATTAGCAACTCATGAGCTTCACACTATGAGAATTTGAATCCTGGAAGAGACCCACGAACTCAGATTGGTGGCTTTTAAGACTTTATCATTAAAAAAAGAAGACAACAGAAGAGGGAGGTAGGGGGAGAGGGGAAAGAGGGTGGCGGGCTGGGAGGATGAAGGGAACCTCCCCAAATGTCAAATCCAGGTGACCTTCCTTCCCTGATGGCCTCAGCCCACCCCAATCCCTTCTCTGTCCTGGGGGTCCCCAGCCAGCATCTTCTGAAGACCCAGGCCTGAGATCTCAGCTTGGGTTTTGAGCAGAGGTGATGGCACAGTGGGGTGCAGGGCTGGGAGGCCTTATCTTTGTCCGTGAGAGACCCTCGAGTGGGCACTCAGGCCCCTCATGTCACAGCAGGGTCCCAGGGAGGTAGGCGTTGAGTTGGGGGTGGGGGCCGTAGGAGGTGGGCCAGGTGGTAACCGGAAGCAGGTAAGAGCCTGAAGCGGTCACAGTCCAGAGGGTGGGGTCTGTGAGGAGGAGAGGAGAAGCCAAGTCAGGAGGCAGGAAGGGGTCTGGACCTCGATCAGGCCTTCTGTGCCATCAACCCTAGAGGGAGAGGAACACAGAGAGAGAGACAGAGGCAGAGAATCGGGACAGACATGGAAGAGGGAGAGAGACAGAGAGGAAAAAATAAAAAGACAGGGAGGCAGTCAAGATAAAGAAAGCAATAGAGACAGGCGAGAGGGACAGACAGAGCAGGACAGAGAAGAGACAGAGAGATAATCAGAGATGGAGATGTGGAAAGAGAAAGAGTGAGAGAAACAGAAAGACAAAGGGAAAGGCAAGGGTTGGGGAGAGAGAGAAAAGAGTGGAGAGAGAGGTCGGAGGAGAAAAGGCAGCTTCCTGGGGCAGCAGGAGGAGATGCTCCCTCCATCACTGCTGTCCCAGAGGTCCCCTGGGACTAGGGCCCGCCTGGCCATGGTTGGTCAGGGCAGAGCTGTGATGCCTGTGGACTCGCCAGGCCCTGAACAAACCTGTCCATCTCTCTTCCCAGGCTCAAGCTTCCAGAATCCTCCATATGTCAGCCCTCGCGGGTCTCCACTCTCATCTCCCAGCCTTTCTACGGGCCCTGAGTTCATTACTTACCCATTTGACTTACCAACCTCAGGCCAGCCCAGTCCTTTGTTATGTGGGGTTGTGGGGGGAAGAGGGGTGTTGCCCAAAGGACTGTCTCATAGCCTTTGCATATACTGTTCCTTCCTTTCCTGTATCACTCCTCTTATTCTCCTGGTCTCAGCTCCAAAGTCCCCTCCTCCAGGAAGCCCTCCCTGAACTTCCCAGCCTGGGCCCAGTGCCCCCTCTGGGCTCTTCCAGTTCCTGGGTTCCCTCCTTCCAGCCCTGCTTACTGTAGGTCATTACCGTCTAGGGGCAGGCCTGTCTGGACTGTGAGTTGCACACAGGCAGGGCTGAGGTGGCATAGTCACTGCTGTGTCCCCAGCACAAGGCTGGGCACCCTGCTCTGGGTGGGCTCACTACGGGAGACTGAAGGTCTTACAAAGGGTTGGGAGTAGCATAACCCCCAACCCAATGTCGCTAGACCTAGGACACTCACATTTCTCCTGACTTCAGCCTCTATAAATAATGCCACTCTCCTTCTAAGTTCAAACTCATCCCCATTGATCCTGGAAGACAAAAGTGGGGTATTAGTGGGTGTTCACCAGATACCTCCATATGCCCCTCCCACTTCTTTCCTGAAGAGAATCCTCTATCAGGACAAACTCAGTCATCATTTGACAGGCTGGTGGTGGTTTAGTTGCTAAGTTGTATGTGACCCCATGGACTGTAGCCTGCCAAGCTTCTCTGTCTGTGGGATTTCCCAGGCAAGAATACTGGAGTGGGTTGCCATTTCCTTCTCCAGGGGATCTTCCCGACACAGGGATCCAACCCGTGTCTCCTGCTTTGGCAGGTGGATTCTTTACTGCTGAGCCACCAGGGAAGCCTGTTTAAGAGGGTGCTGGTCCTTTAAGCAAAAATGGAACTTTCCACTGGAAGGGTGAAGTCTGGAAGAAGCAAACTCTGGGAGGAAAACATGGAGCAGGAAACCTGTGTTTGCATCTCCAACTCCCCTCTTATGCAAATGAAGCACTTCAACGCCGGAATCCCAGAAGGAGGGGCATCATTTTGTTCAGGGGTGGGGCCTGGTGCCCTGGGGTGTGGCTTAGTTAAGGCCGCGGGGCCTTACCTGGAGGCCTGACGGTCACGTGTGACTGAGTTTCGGTGTAGCCCGCCATGGGCTGGCCCTCTGGGCTGAAGGCCGCACCCTGCCCTGTTGAGGGATGCAGGCTGAGCCCCAGGATGCCTGGTCCAGGCTTCGGCACTCCCCTAGAAACACGAGGCCCTCTATCCCCACCTTCTTCTCCCTGTACCTGTGCGGTTGGATTGATCGATCATTGGTTGCACGATGCGACGCCGGGCATTAATGAACCTGGAGGGGGGTCACAGAAACGGAGGAGGGTGTAAAGAATGAGTAGAAGAGAGGCCGAAATGCACACAGAGAGAGACAGAGAGCGAGTGGGCTAGAGAGGACAGATAACAGGGGCCGCAGGAAGAAGAGAGGCTCTGAGGGGCTGCGGGGCCTCCTTCAGCACCACGGACAGCGCCCGGCCTCCCACCCCGGGCAGGCCCACGGACCGCCCAAGCCTCCTGTGTCACTCACCAGTTGTTGACTTGCAGGATGGTGAGCCCAGTGTCTTGCGCCAGCTGTTTCTTCTGCTCCTCTGAGGGGTACGGGTGCTGTAGCCACCAGCGAGAGTTACCCAGCTTGCCTGGCTGCCCTTTGATCCCCAAGGCCTGGCCTGCCCAGGTTGCCCAGGGGGATTGGTGAGCCCAGGTGGGGGCAGGGCTGGGAGAGCCATCATGTCTAAGCTTCTATGCTCCCCGGAGCCCAACGGAGGGAGGCAGGGCCAAGCTTTGGGCAATTACCCTTGCATCACCTCCCCCACTCCCAACCTCTTCCAGCAATGAGAGGCTAATTGGCCAACTCTCATTAGGGAGGTGGAGCTGGGGTCGTGGTGGCACTCTACCACCCTGGGGAAGGGAGGCAAAGCCCAGCACCAGCCCTTGCTGAGTCCATTAGGTCCCTGTGTATGTCTCTCCCTGTCCCAGTCTCTATCCTTCCCTGTGTCTGGGTGGCTGGCTGGCTCTCCCCCTCTGTGACTCAGTCTCCCCTTGTGTCTCTCTTGCTCTGATTCAGTGCTCCCTAAATCTCCCCATCCTCATCTTCATTTCAGGCTCCCCTTGTCTATCTTCCAGTCTGTATTTTACCATCCCTGTCTGAGAGGCAGAGGGGTGCCGCGATTAAGGCCGAACTGCCAGCATTTGAACCCACTTCGGGCTGTGAGACCTCGATCTTCTCATCTGCAAAATGGAGCTAATAACATCCCTGCCCTCAGAAGGATATGTTTGGCTGGATGGTGGATGATTGACAGGTAAGTGAATGGGTGGGTGGGTTGGAGAGGAGGACTGAACGAGTCAGGAGTCCTTGGTGGCACCCGGCACACAGGTGTCATCCACGGATGTTTGCTCTTGTCAGTTCCCATCTGCTTGAGAGCTTCTCTCAATTTCCCCCCTGCCTCAGCCTCCCATCTCCAGGTCACAGTCTCTATGCAGTCATCCGGCCCCATCTCTCCCTCTGCCCACCCCATGCCCAGGGCCCCGGCACTCTCACCGAGAGGTGCTGGAACAACCAGGCTCTCATGATGTTGGTGGCCACCTTGGGGAAGATCCCTCTCTTCTTGTTCCGCCGCCGCTCCTGGTCCAGCTCCTCATCCTCTCCCCCAGAGCTGGGAGAGGCCACGCTGGTGTCCAGTCCATCTCCTGAGTGGGGAGAGGGATGCTGTGCTTGTGGACAGGGAAGGTGGGGGGCCAGAGGCACCACAGCACACCCCAGTGATCCTTGCCCCTCTGGAAGACCTACCTGCTGCCTAACTTCAATCCTCAGCCTGACCCCCGCCTTTCCCCTCTGCTTCTCAAGTTTCTTACCTTGGTCACTAGAGTTGTCCCCACTCTGAGAGGCCAGGCCCCCGCTGGATGGACCTGGGGTCCCCAAATGTACAGACCCGCTGTCTTCATGGTCTCTAATCCATGTAGTATTCTGGAAAGTAGGAGTTGGAAGTCAGTGTCAAAGCTTGGGATGCAAAATACAACAGTGACTAAGACCACGGGCTCTGGAGCTAGGACTCCTGGGTGTGAAGCCTGTCTCTGTCTCTTTGCTGGCTGTGTGACCTTGGGCAAGTCACTTCACCTCTCTGTGCCTCAACTGGAAAAATGGAAAACAATAACCATCCAACCCACCCCCTCCCAGAGTGGTATTCAATGAGTTAATTTATGTAAAGGCACCTAGCAACCATTCAGTAAAGATGAGCTTGTACAGATCTCCCAAACCTTATCTGAAATCCTTGGAAACCAGCACTGTTGCAAAATTCAAAACTTTTCACATTTTTCAGCAGTAAAACCAGTGCCCATGCCGTGTATTTCCTAACACCCACAGCAGGGAATGGGGCATAACCTCGTCATCAAACTCATTACCATTTCTGCAGCAAAATGGATGAATACTTAACTAAGTGGAATAAATAAAGGCTATAAATAGCCTCTCATTAGTTCAGGTCAGATTTCGCTGCCAAATGAGTTTGCACTAAACTTAAATGGGGGAAAAATGAACCCCACCAACTTTCAGTTTTCAGAGATTTGGGGGGCTCCAAATTACAAATCAGAGAATCCAGGGCCATATTTTCTTTATCCAAACTCCTACAGGTTTTGAGGAATTTGACGATGCATTGAATTCACCTCTGTTCCAGCTCTGTGTCCCAGGAGGCCTACCGACCCGGATAGATACATCAAGAAGCATCAAGACTGTCGTTCAACTGTTGGGAGGCAGCTTGGGCGAAAATGGGGGTGGAAACAGCCACAGGCGGTTGTTGAGCCCCAGGGTGAGGCTTCCCCTGCTGAATGTCCTAGACCCTTCTCACTGCTTTGTAATCAGTCCCCCAGCCCTGCAAATAACCCAGAGTGGATGTATCATCTGCCAGGGCTCAGCCTGAAACACTTGGTAGCTTAGAGAAGTTTCCTCTGGGCTCAGAACATCTGTGCAGAATTTAGATTGTGTGGGCCTTGGGGATGGGTTGTGTGCAGACGGTAGGATCATCAGGTCTGAAGGCTTTTGAGCATCGTTCAAACTGTCACCCTCCCCTTCTGGCGCTGAATCCATTCGGATGCTGTGGGTGCAGGCGTGTAAAGTCACTTCAGTCGAGTCCGACTCTTTGTGACTCTATGGACTGCAGTCCACCAGGCTCGTCTGTCCATGGGATTCTCAAGGCAAGAACACTGGTGTGGGTTGCCATGCCCAACCCAGGAATCGAACCCGTGTCTCTTATATCTCCTGCATGGGCAGGCGGGTTCTTTACCACCAGCACATCAGTGCGCCCGATGCTGTCCCAAGTCTGCCGTGCGGCATGTAAGTGTGAACGTGCTTACTTCCCTGCCCATCACGGCAAGGGCGACCCTGGAGAGGAGGCGTCTGTGAGGTGGTTGTCACCTGGGCAGAGCTGAGACACGCAGCGGTGTTTGAGCATGGTTGTGTCACTCTCAGAACTGGCCAAGTGGCTGTATCTGACAAGGGCAAGGCTACGTTTAGTTTTCTAAGCTGGTGGCTTTAGTTCGAAGGGCCGGGAGTGTGTGTGGTTATCCTGATTCCTGCATGAGCTGCCCGGTGACTCCATGATTCTGTGTGTGTGGAGGGAGGTGTCATGGTCATGGAAGCATGTTAGTGGCTGAATGAAGATATGGAATATGACTGTGCCTCCGAGGGAGCTGCAACGGATCAGCACACGCACAGGGTGTGCCACCGAGAGGGTGCGTATTATGGGTTGTTGAGCTTCCCTTGTGGCTCAGCTGGTAAAGACTCCACCTGCAATGCAGGAGACATACAAGAGACGTGGGCTTGATCCCTGGGTTGAGAAGAGCCCCTGGAGAAGGGAAAGGCTACACACTCCAGCATTCTTGCCTGGAGAATCCCATGGACAGGGGAGCCTGGTGGGCTACAGTCCACAAGGTCACAAAGAGTCGGACACGACTGAGCGACTTAGAACACGCACTCATGGGCAGAGGCTCACCTGCGACTTCTGTCTGCGCATGCTCAAGTCTGTGCAGTTGTGGTGCGGCTATGCGCCTGTATCTGGGGGCGGGTGTTGTGCTGTGTAATTGTTGAGTGTGTTGATGGCATGACTGCCTTGTGGGCGTGGGCCTCCTTGGGCTCTGCGTGGCTGTTGTGTGACTATTACCTGGGTGCTCAAGTCTATGAAACTGTCGTCTGATGGCATCGGAGACGGAATGGATCTGGAGCCACGTGGTCATTGACTGGCAAGGTGTGTGCCCACGCCAGCTGAAGTCCGACTGTTAGGGGGTGGGGGTAACATGTGTGTGCCTGTGTGTAGGCACTGTGGTTGCTCTGGGTCTAAGTGTGACTGCAGCTGAGTTTGCATGGCAGGAGCTGGGGCCATTTGGGTGGCTGTTTTGTGCCTGGGGTCTGTGCACTGCGCGCACGCACACATACTCTAGAACGGCAGTGTCTCGGGCAGGCTGTGAGATCTACGACCCTGTTATGCTGCTGGGCTGTGTGTGTTTAAGAGTGCATGTATGTTATCACCTGGCTGTGAGTGCACTGGTTTGTGTGGCTGTGTGTGAACCTGTGTGGGTGTAGCCCGGTTCACAGGGGGCGCCTGCAGCTGTTGGGGTGTGTGTGCGTGCTCCCGTCCAGCTGTGCCGCAGTCTGCACAGCTGTGGCATCCTCGGCACCTGTCCCATGGTCAGGCTGTGCCTGCCCGAGGCTGCGTCACGGTGTGCATGACCCACCCCCGGCTCTCTGGGCACGCCTTTGGTGGCAGGGCGGTGCCTGCTGCCCCATGCTGAGCCCACCTGGTCTGGGAGGCTGGGGCAGGAGGCCGGGTAGTCGTCGAGGTCCTCTCTGCAGCTGCTGTCCCGATCCTCGATGACCAGGTCGATGGGCATCTTCCCCTTGAGGCAGGTGATGTAGCGGTGACAGAAGTTGTCGCACAGGTCGTGGACCTGAGGGGGCACCGGGGTACTGGGGGGGCCACCCGGGGGCCAGGGCTGGGGTGCGCGGGGTGGGGGCGCCGCCTGCTC
>SJYR01006014.1:41014-53768 GCA_006410655.1 Kobus ellipsiprymnus | reverse complement strand
GGAAAAGACTGTGATGCTGGGAGGGATTGGGGGCAGGAGGAAAAGGGTACGACAAAGGATGAGATGGCTGGATGGCATCACTGACTCGATGGACTTGAGTCTGAGTGAAATCCGGGAGATGGTGATGGACAGGGAGGTCTGGCGTGCTGCGATTCATAGGGTCGCAAAGAATCAGACACGACTGAGCAACTGAAGTGAACATTTCTAGACTTCCTAAAAACAATGTCATAAAACACTTATGACATATACTGAGTAACTGAATGGGCACAGAAGAAATGAACAATCTAGGTTTCAGTTGCCATTAGAAGTGCAGAATCTGTGTTAAAAGTATTTTAAGAGAAATTTCTCACACAAATCTGTGCTTCAAGCATGAGAATAAATTAACAGTGACTGGATCTTAAACCATATTAGCCAAAGAAAACACCATTGTCACCTTACGCAAAGCTAGCACATTCAGTGATTTCTTAAGATACTGATTATTTTTAAGTCATCTGTCTTGGCCTGTTAGTTCAGTCAACAGAACTATGTTAAGAAGGCAGGTAATTCTCTTTACTCAGAAAACTGTTTTAACTCTCAGACGGTAAAGCGTCTGTCTACAATGTGTGAGACCCGGGTTCGAGCCCTGGGTTGGGAAGATCCCCTGGAGAAGGAAACGGCAATCCGCTCCAGTACTATTGCCTGGAAAATCCCATGGACAGAGGAGCCTGGTAGGCTACAATCTATGGGGTCGCAAAGAGTTGGACAGGACTCAGCGACTTCACTTTCACTTTCTACTTTCACTATCATTCTGAGTGTTAATCTTCAAAAATTTGAGTACAGTGCCTTTAATAATATTGTTATAATGACTTTCTTTTAAAACCATCAATAGGGCTTTCAAGACATTATGACAGTGTTAGAAAGGTGTAGTTTAGTCTAGTTCAGTCCCATTAAACTAGCTTCTTCCAGTACAGAGCTCACTTTTCCAGAAACATTTTTCCTCCCAACAGGGTATACCTATATACTTTTAAACTATTCCATAGAAATGTATTCCTCTTGTTCTCTCTTGCATATATAGGTTAATAAATGTTAAAATCTTGTGTAAGCCCATTACCAGTCTTTATATGTGTAACTTTCCCCTTGGTATCAATATTTCAAAGCTTTTGATAAAGTCCTATTTTTTCCTTCAAATCAAATCCAATGGAAAACATTTAAAAAAAAAAACAAAAAGCAACTTCATTGCTTTCCTTATGCCAAGGTTAGGTTCTAGAGCTTATCTGGCATATCAGCCAAAAACAGAACTCTGTTATTTTTAAGTATAAATACAAATACAATATTTGAATCAACTTATGGGAGGTCTCCCTATGGAGCGAATTAGTAAACTGTCAGCCTATAAAGACCTATTCAAAGACATCTGTGTTTTAAATATTTTATGAAAGTGTTGCTAAAATTCCAAATAGTCTTAAGTCGCTGATAGCTCAAAATTCTATTTATCATGTAAAAATAAAGTAACATGCTCATAAGTAAGAAAAAATCTTACATTTTCCTCATAATTTTCAAGTATCTTTGGGGTTGGCGGGGGGGACTTGGTTTGATATATTAGAAAAATAAAGAGGCTAACACAGTTATGTTTTATAGACCTTCACCTTCCTAAACATGAATAATTCAAAATTCAGAAACTGCAGCAGAATTAAAGTCTGCAGAAATTTTAAAAATATTGCTATCACATCTTGATCATGGGGTGAAAAAAAGCAGATTTGAAATGACAAACTTTAAAAGTTACTTAGTCAGTCCATAAGGAAATTTACAAAACTATATTTTATGGAGGTACTAACTATTTACCTTTCTTTCCCCCCTTTAAAAGTGCTGATCTTTAGTAATGGCTCTTCTTTGTGAGCCAAAGAGTTAAAACCATCTCTTTTACTCCCAAATGAGTGTCAGTCCCACTCAAGAGGTGCCATGTTTTATTTAAAACATACTCTTTCTCAGTAACCACTTTGTTCTAATTGGCAAGGCAAAGCCATGTCCCTAAAGCACACAGCTCGTTACATTCAGTTTGGATTACAAAAACACACAATGAAACAAACTGCATCGAAATGTACAAATTAACGGTACAGGGGTATGGACATAGAGGTGGAATTAGATTGTAATACGGAACAAAATCCACAGGGAGGCTAGGGAACAAATCACTAGTGTCTCAATAAACTATACAAGGTTTCCAAATGAGCAAATACATAAGGCTGAGGACAGGCTCTTCCATAATTCAACCAAATTGCTTAAATATGGATAGGACAAAACAAGACTTTTCCCCAATACTATTATGCATACTTGTGTATGAGAGACTAGGAATACCAACAAGAAGGTTTAACAAATGAAACCTGCAGGTTGCACTGTCTAAATATGAAACTCATCTTTGCCTTCACACTGACAATGTGCAAAACAGCCCTGCAATTAAATCACACCTCCAAATATTTTTGAAAAAAATCTTCTGAGAAGCAAAACACAGGAGACTAAATTAAAAATAGTGCATCACTATGCAGTACAGAGGGCAGGGTTAATGAGCTAAAAGTTACATCAACAAGAAGAAAGACATTAAGAAATGAAGATCTCACCACCAAAATAGAAAAAGGATTAGACCTAACACTCCCCCCACCACACATGCACATCTTTCCCCAAATCAGCTACTCTGTGAAGCTTCCAGCACTGTTTCTCCAGTTTTCCCTTGAGACAGAAAGACAAACTGCAACTGAAATAAAGGAAAAGAGAACAGGAAAAGTACCTAACCTTAACCTACACACAAATGCAAAACAATCCAACAGCTACATTCTTGCAGAGTGGTTTACAGGACAGCCCTGTCTACTCCAGCTCCCTCCACAATTGACAACATCAAACAGTCGTGGAAGACTGTTTGTGTAAACACCTAAAATCAAATTTCAGTTCTCTGCTTAAGATTTATTTCGTTTTGGGAACATTATTTAATCCATCAGAGCTGCGGTGTCTTTATCTGTGTCTTTAACTACCTTATTAAAAACACAGACAAAGTTGTCCATGCACTGCCTCCATCTTATTTTACAAACAGTAATTCTTATGTCATTGCTATTCTAAGTATCCTTTTTTGGCATTCTCTTCTTAAGATTATGTAGCCTTGTTGGTTTTCTCCAAACCAGAAGTCTTAGCTTAATGTATTTTTTTTCCTCCTCTATAGCCAATATTTAGTCTAAAAGTAAATTAAGAAATTTAAAACTTTGGTAATAGTTAAGACTGCTTCCCAGGTGGCTCAGTGGTAAAGAATGCACCTGCAATGCAAGAGACACAGGTTCAATCCCTGAGTCAGGAAGATCCCCTGGAGAAGGAAATGGCAACCCATTCCAGTATTCTTGCCTGGGAAATCCCATGGACAGAGAAGCCTGGTGGGTTACAGTCCATTGGGTTGCAAGAGAGTCACACATGACTTGGCGACTAATATTTAAGACTATTATATAGTCAGTTCTACCTGATACCTAGGAACGAGTTGAGCAGTTGGGGTTTTTTTAATGATATAAAATTTTGTATCGTTAAAGATCGTATTTCAGTTATACATTAATGGTCTGAGACTAATGCTCTATCTTTTTTCCCACCATCCCTTCTGCAGACTAAGAATTAAGTATAACCAAGAAAAGTATCAAAAAGCAACCTTATGATTACCCTCTAATTCAAGCACAAAGGAAACAACCAGACTAAGACTGCTCTAAGTGCCTGCAGCGCGTGGGGTTAAAGCGAGCGAAGCACAGAAGCGTCACGGTGCTTTCTGACTCTACCTGATAGCTACCCACTTTCCCACCAAATCTAAAAGAAGCCCACAAAACTGAGTGATCGTTTTTATTTAGTCTGCATTCGTCTGAAACCATGAAGCTTTAGCACTGAATTCATCACTTTTCATGTCATAGAGGGCCAACTTTATTACAGGAAAAGGAGTCAACCACATCTAAGCAAAGCCGATCTCGGACCTGGGGGTCTCCAAGCCTCTTTCACAAAGGGGCCCATCAGTATAAAATTTAAGCACATACCTCTTATAGGTCTTTTTGTTTTGAAAATAGTTATATACTCCTACAGTGGATTAAATGCTATGTGTACTCACTCAGTCACATCCAACTCTTTGCAACCCCATGGACTGTAGCCCACCAGGCTCCTGTGTCCATGGAACTCCCCAGGCAAGAATACTGGAGCAGGCTGCCATTTCCTACTCCAGGGGATCTTCTTGACCCAGGGATCGAACCCATATCTCTGGCATCTCCTGCACTGCAGGCGGATTCTTTACCACTGAGCCACATGGGAAGCCCCAGTTAAATGGTGTGGCCCCTTCACAACCACCTTCCGCCCAAGAGAAAAAAAAAGGTCCACCTGGAACCAGTGAATGTAATCTTATTTGGAAATAGAATCTTTGCAAACATAATTAAGGATTTTTTAGATAAGATCATCCCAAGTAAGGATGGGGCCCTAAATCCAATGACACTCATCCTCAGACAAGACAGACACACACAGGTATAAATAAAGGCAGACTGGAGTAATGCACTAACAAGCCAAGAGGGGTTGGCAGCAATGGGAAGCCAGGGGAGGCAAGGAAGAGGTCCTCTCTCAGAGGCTCCAGCCCTGTGGCTGACATCTTCATTTCAGACCTCTGGCCTCCAAAACTCTGAGAGAACAAATTTCTGTTGTTGTTGTTGTTGTTGTTTTTTTGATGGTTTAGTATAGTTTATTAAGCTGTGCCTTAGTACAGACGCTGGGGCTTGCCCATGGTGCTCTTAATGTACAAGGCCCTGACGTTCTGCCAATTTTTCTTGAGCAATGATACCAGGAAGTTGACAGCTAAGTGGATGTTGTACACAAGCTCATCATCTGTCATCTTCACGTGGCCAACAGCCACTGCCAGACACAGCACCTTCTTCATCTGGAACTTGATCATGGACTTCACTTCATCAACTTTGGCCACCATGTTCTCATTGTGAGTCAGCAAGGAAGGGAACTTGCCAGCCTTGTTCAGGCCTGGGCCCAGGATTCGGGGGATCTGCTTGATCAGAGACTCTGAAGCCAAAAAGGCATCATATTTCTTGGCCAGCTTCTTGACCAGTTTCTTATTCTTGTTGAGTTTTTTCAGCGCCTCGATGTCCATGTGGGGGATATCCACAGCCTTGGCCTCATCACAATGCTGCTGGTCCCCCAAGACACACATGGAGAACTTGGGGTGGGGAGTGGACTTAAGCCTGACGGTGCCCGAGAAACGTTTGTCTTTCTGAGGGTCATAGTTCTTCAGGCTGATCTGAAGCTCCACCGTCTCCAAAAACTTTCTGCGCTTGCGCTGGTTCCCGTGCAGGACTTCCCGCACCGCCTCGTAGAGGGTGTCGCGGGAGACTTTGCTGCTCATAGTTCCCTACGCCGCGATAACCGGAAAAGAGCCAAATTTCTGTTGTTTTAAGCCACCAAATTTGTGGTAGTTATAGCAACTTTAGGAAACTGATACCAGTAAGACTATATACATTATAAAAACCAGCAAGTTTTAAAGAATGATAAAAACAAATCTCAGTAGAAATTCCAACAATCCTGTGCAATATCACCATCAGAGACCACAGCTTTAGACCAATAACGTGGGCAGAACCAAGTTCAAGAAACAGAGCCAAACTATCTCAAAATACTCGGGGACTATTAAATTTCTTCCTCTTTACCTAGAACGATGATACTCGGTCACAATTTTTCTACTTAAGGCCTAAAACAAGTTGTCTTTCTGCTACTTAAAGTACCGAGCATTTTGTTTCCCATTAGAAATGCAACAACTATTTTTGACATAATTTCCATAACGAGATCATCTTCAATTTATCTTGACTAGCATAATAATTAACCACACAATTTTAAAATGCTTATTAGTAAGACAGCAAACTGCTATAGACTAAGAGGTCAGAAAAGGTTGCCAGAGTTCGGCTTTGCTAATCAGTTAAGGACCTGCTGCCTCTGACTTGCTTTCAATTGAGAGCAAGGAAGCTACAACTGTGGTACAAAAACAGTAGCTGAAAATCAACCTGTATGTCTGTCCATCTGCAGAGGACTAGATAAACTGTAGCAGAGTATAATGAAGGTGACCAATTATTTATCAACCAAACTGGGGCATGGAGAAGTACAAAGGGATAATACTAATTTCACTGATACAAAAATCATAAACTAAGACTGTTCCAGAAAACTAAGACTTCTGTGATAATAGATTATAATAGTTAACATGAACCAGATTAACATGTGTCAAAATGATTACTTTAGAAAAGCATTATTTTGAAAAATACAGGGACTTCCTTGGTGGTCCAGTAGTTAAGACAATATGCTTCCAAAGCTGGGGGTGGAGGTTCGATCCCTGGTCAGGGAACTAAGACCCCACATTCCACGTGGCCAAGGATAATAATAAATGCAAGTTGCAAGATAAGTAGTGTAACAAACCACTTTTACATATAAAAACAGAATCACACATTGTTTATATAAATACCTGTTCATAGTAAAAAGTATAAAGATAAGAATAACTATAGTAAAAGAGAACTGTAAGATTTTAGTTCCCTTGTAAGATATGCTATACAGCAAAAAAAAAAAAAAAAAAAACCTACAAAATGTTTTACTAATTCTGGGTTAGCTTGTGGACCTTTATTACTGACTACTTTCTATAATAGTCTGAATTTCAGACATCCACACCAGACAGATACCCAACAATGGACACAAAATGGTTCAGAGAATCTGATGAGCTAAACTGTCTCTCTCTAACAAATACAAAATGAAGCAGGGCAAAGGCTAACAGACTTTTGCCAAGAGAACGCACTGGTCATAGCAAACACCCTCTTCCAACAACACAAGAGAAGACTCTACATATGGACATAACCAGATGGTCAACACTGAAGTCAGATTGATTATATTCTTTGCAGCGAAAGATGGAGAAGCCCTATACAGTCAGCAAGAACAAGACCGGGAGCTAACTGTGGCTCAGATCATGAACTCTTTATTGCCAAATTCAGGCTTAAATCGAACTAAGTCGGGAAAACCACTAGACCATTCAGGTATGACCTAAATCAAATCCTGTATGATTATACAGTGGAAGTGACAAATAGATTCAAGGGATTAGATCTGACAGACAGAGTGCCTGAAGAACTATGGACGGAGGTTCATGATATTGTACAGGAGGAAGTGATCAAGATCATCCCCAAGAAAAAGAAATGCAAAAAGGCAAAATGGTTATCTGAGGAGGCTTTACAAACAGCTATGAAAAGAGAAGCAAAAGGCAAAGGAGAAAAGGAAAGATAAACCCACTTGAAAGCAGAGTTCCAGAGAACAGCAAGGAGAGATAAGAAAGCCTTCCCCAGTGATTAATGCAAAGAAATAAAGGAAAACAATAGAATGGGAAAGACTAGAGATCTCTTCAAGAAAATTAGAGATACCAAGGGAACATTTCATGCAAAGACAGGTACAATAAAGGACAGAAATGGTATGGGCCCAACAGAAGCAAAAGATGTTATAACAAGAGGTGGCAAGAATACACAGAAGAACCATACAAAAAGATCTTCACAATCCAGATAACCATGATAGTGTGATCACTCACCTAGAGCCAGACATCCTGGAATGTGAAGTCAAGTGGGCCTTAGAAAGCATCACTATGAACAAAACTAATGAAGGTGATGGAATTCCAGTTGAGCTATTTCAAATCCTGAAAGATGATGCTGTGAAAGTGCTGCACTCAATATGCCAACAAATTTGGAAAACTCAGCAGTGGCCACAGGACTGGAAAAGATCAGTTTTCATTCCAATCCCAAAGAAAGGCAATGCCAAAGAATGCTCAAACTACCACACAATTGCACTCATCTCACATGCTAGTAAAGTAATGCTCAACATTCTCCAAGCCAGGCTTCAACAGTACATGAACCGTGAACTTCCAGATGTTCAAGCTGGTTTTAGAAAAGGCAGAGGAACCAGAGATCAAATTGCCAACATCTGCTGGATCATTGAAAAAGCAAGAGAGTTCCAGAAAAACATTTACTTCTGCTTTATTGACTATGCCAAAGCCTCTGACTATGTGGATCACCACAAACTGTGGAAAATTCTTCAAGAGATGGGAATACCAGACCACTTGACCTGCCTTTTGAGAAATCTGTATGCAGGTCAAGAAGCAACAACTGGACATGTAACAGACTGGTTCCAAACAGGGAAAGGAATATGTCAAAGCTGTATACTGTCACCCTGCTTATTTAACTTATATGCAGAGTACATCATGAGAAACGCTGGACTGGATGAAGCATAAGCTGGAATCAAGGTTGCCAGGAGAAATAACAATAACCTCAGATATGCAGATGACACCACCCTTATGGCAGAAAGCAAAGAAGAACTAAAGAGCTTCTTGATGAAAGTGAAAAAGGAGAGTGAAACAGTTGGCTTAAAGCTCAACATTCAGAAAACTAAGATCATGGCATCTGGTCCCATCACTTCATGGCAAATAGATGGGGTAACAGTGACAGACTTTATTTTGGGGGACTCTAAAATTGCTGCAGATGGTGACTGCAGCCATGAAATTAAAAGATGCTTGCTCCTTGGAAGAAAAGTTATGACCAACCTAGATGGCATATTAAAAAGCAGAGATATTACTTTGCCAGCAAAGGTCCATCTAGTCAAGGCTATGGTTTCTCCACTATGGATGTGAGAGCTTCACTATAAAGAAAGCTGAGCACAGAAGAACTGATGTTTTTGAACTGTGGTGTTGGAAAAGACTCTTGAAAGTCCCTTACACTGCAAGAAAATCCAACGAGTCCATCCTAAAGGAGATCAGTCCTGAATATTCATTGGAAGGACTGATGTTGAAGCTGAAACTCCAATACTTTGGCCACCTGATGCAAAGAACTGACTCACTGGAAAAGATCCTGACGCTGGGAAAGATTGAAGGCAGGAGGAAAAGGAGACGACAGAGGATGAGATGGCTGGATGGCATCACCGACTCAATGGACATGAGTTTGAGTAAACTCTGGGAGTTGGTGATGGACAGGGAGGCCAGGTGTGCTGCAGTCCACGGGGTCACAAAGAGTCAGACATGACTGAGCAACTTAACTGAACTAACAAATACATGACAATGTGTGCGTTATACTTGAGTAATCACTCTTGTTGGACTTTTGGCTTTAAAGAAATCAAAGAATATACAACAGTAACCAAGTTAACAGAATTACAAAAACATAAATACCCTATTCAAATGCTTCATTTTAAGAGCAGCAGCTGCCTTTCTTCTGGGAAAAGGTGATTTGAAAAATCGACCTATGACAAGCATACAGATTCTACTATCCTGCTCAAATTCCACCGTCCTATAAAATACTCAGAGTGGGTGTTTTGTTTATTCTATTTTACTGATAGACACAGGGTTCCCACAATTTCTAAAAGGGAACATGCATTACAAGAAGTGCTTAAAATGTTCAGATTCTCTAAGTTCCTCTTATTATACATCCTCAAAACTCAGCTGTAACCTACTGATACCATTCTTCCTTTCAAAAGTGACTGGAATCAGGCCACTTCTACTCTAAACTTCTAACAGGAAATGGAAGCAGAAAAGAAATTAGAGTGTAACTCCAAAGCAGTAAGAGTCCCAGATTCATGAGGAAATAGTTTGCTTATTATTGCCCTGTTGTGAAAAGTACCATGAAATTCAAGTCACCTTGAGGAAAACTGCTTGCATTTGGCTTAGCTACCACTCCCCATCCCACGCCCACCCCTGCTGTATCCTTTACTCTGGATGTCAACACTGAGATTCCCTCTGCTGCTAGCTACAGCCAACTTTATTTTGCTCACTCCAGGAAGAAACTAAGCACTTCAGGAGTCTGTCAGACATAAGTAGAATGCACTTAACTTTTTAAAAATTTGTAATTTTTGCAATTACTTAATAATAAAAGTCTCAACAAAGTCAAAATTAATTAAAACTTCCCCCAAATACTGAGACTACCAAAATTAAATTTTTCATATAACCTCCACTCAGCTTTATCCCATGCAACTAAATACATATATATCTAAAAACAGTATACAACACATACTTCAATCAGCATTTAAATAATGTCCCTATGTTATTTTTAAAAGGAAAAAAAAAATCACAGACAAGCTAATGGCATGGTAAGGGCAGAAATTATAAACTCTAATCACTTTGGATTTATACAGAAGATTAGACAGCAATAAACAAGCTTGGTAATTTTCAGACTGGATACAACATATGCAGCAGTGAGGAAAAAGGAACCTTACTTAAATACTAGCTATTTCAATCCCTTAAAGCCTCTCTCGAAAGTCCACTTTAAATTTAAAACAATAAGTAAAACAGTATCAAGAAATAAAGTGAATATGATATTACTATGCTAAGTTAATAATTTTCTCCCAGCCAAAGGCTACTACAAATATATTCATTGATAACCACATTTTTCCCCAATGTTAAATAACAGAACGCAACATCTAAGCTTATTCCTGTGAATAAAGACCTGAAAACAGATTTCCTATGAAATCAAGTATAGTTATCTCTAGAGTCACAGTAGAACATGCTTCCTACACAACATGTATCATTTTCTTTATGGCAATGTTCTTCACCACTAACAAAGCACAAGACACACCTAATTACGAAGCAAAAGTATGCTTAACTATCTTTCCACTAAGAAATATGTATCTGAAAAGTTACACTGAAACTAATTTTCAGAAAATTAACCATTACCTTATAATTTAAGAGATGGTTTATCCCCTTTAATTAATCTTCAACTGACAAGACACACGTAAACTGACGTAGTAATGCATTAAAAGTATTACTTGTTAAAGGAAATAGTCTATAAAATGGGCTTCCCTAGTGGCTCAGCAGTAAAGAATCTGCCTGCAATGCAGGAACAGGAGATATGATTGCTGGGTCAGGAAGATCCCCTGGAGGAGGGCATGGCAACCCAAGCAAGTATTCTTGCCTGGAGAATCCCACGGACAGAGACTGGCCAGATACAGTCCATGCGGTTGCAAAGAGTCAGACACAACTGAAGCAACTTAGTATATACACACACAATCTACGAAAGGCTTAGAAAACAACTTCCTGCACTGTGATTAATCATCCCTCCCTTATTTTTCCAATTTTATGTGAATCACGGAATAGCAAGTTTCTTAAAAGTTAGGCTTAAATGGAACAATATGTTCAAAATCATGTCTGCAGTTTAAAAGAACCTGCTTACTTTGATTTGGCAATGAAGGACTTTTGTCAGTCAATAAACAGACATATTAGGGTCCTTTTTCTTTTTCTGTTTTTTAAGAAATTGCTAAAAATTATTAAAAACCACATATATGCCATCCATAAGAACAAACTGGGTCTTTTACACTCAGCACTTGTTAAGTTTGTCTTCTGATAAGCATCTGTCATCAAAGAATCTACTTAAACAATCTCCCATCCTTGCAAACTATCTTCAGGCTCACTCCCTTGTAAAGTATAATGGTCCATGGATCACAGCTACTCTCTGGTTACCAGACTCCTCCGTCCCCCACAGCAAGCATTTCCAAGGATGGTAGAGATGGAGTTACTTCAGTCAGGTCATTAAAAATCTCTGCCTTCACCACTTGTGATCATTCTGTTTGACATATATATTTTTTTCAGCCAACTCATTATGTGAAAAGCATTGCTTTAATTATAGCTGAGCTTCAATACAGTAGTATGGGAGGTCATTGTGAATTTGATACTAAATGTCCCTAAAAATCTAGATCAGTTGGTATCTCACACTCAAAAATTCATAAAATGAGTTTGCACTCAAACAGAAATTAATACCCCAGGCACTTCTATAGTTTTAAGAGGCAAGACCACCCTTCAGATGCTATGTCTGATCTTTTGTATACCTTAACACAGCTCAAGGCAATTGGGATTAGTTCATGCTTCCACACAGAAAATCACATAATCCAAATTAGTCAAGAGCTCAGAGCAAACCAAGATTATAAGAAATCAGCTGGTTAACACCTTGCCTAAAGATAGAAAGGAAATATGCCCTCTTTTCCAAAGAGAATGAGATCTCCAGCAACTCAATGACTTTCGAATGAATTTCTGCAATTCAGTGTTGTTAAACTTTTTAAACCATACTCCATTGTAACATATATTTATATCACAACCCACTGCACGTTATTTTCATTTATATGTGTATCTCAGAAATTTCACAAATAATACCTTACCCTTGATATTTGTGATGCACTCAGACTGTTTTCCATTGTATTCAAATTTTAAATGCTAAATTGATTTCTATACCCACTAATGATCCACAATACACAGTTTGAAAAACTGCATTAAAAAGTAGTGTTTCTACCAATAAAATGTTTATATCATCTTAATATAACTGTCAGTAGCATGTCATGAAATTTTTTGCTATTATAAATATTTACTGATTTGTTAAGTAAAGCCATACAAAAAGCCACTATGAAATGTTTAATGAAAAACAATAGTATGGCAGGTAACATATTATAAAGGGGGTAGAAAAAGTTAAAACTAGACAAGACTTTGAACATGTTTTTACTCATTTCATTCAATTTAATGCAAATATACTGTAACAAACTCACTTTCCCACCACATAGTTTTGAAAATGAATCTTGAAAAATCTCTAACTAACCGAATGGTACACGACAGCTATTTTTAAAGCAACTTTTCCACCTTTTAAAGGATACTGAACACTTTAAGATACACTTTAAAAGACTATTTAAAATCACAGTGGCTTTTGGACAAAGCAATCCTCACGTTGTCTTGCACATTTCATGCCTCTGC
>SJYR01006013.1:0-16634 GCA_006410655.1 Kobus ellipsiprymnus | reverse complement strand
TCCTTGCTATTCTTTGGAACTCTGCATTCAGATGGTTATATCTTTCCTTTTCTACATTGCCTTTCATTTCTCTACTTTTCTAAGCTATTTGTAAGGCCTCAGACAACCATTTTGCCTTTTTGCATTTCTTTTTCTTGGGGATGGTCTTGATCACTGCCTCCTGTATAAGGTCATGAACCTCTGTCCATAGTTCTTCAGGCACTCTATCAGATCCCTTGAATCTATTTGTCACTTCTACTGTATAATCATAAGGGATTTGATTTAGGTCATACCTGAATGGTCTAGTGGTCTTCCCTACTTTCTTCAGTTTAAGTCTGGATTTGGCAATAAGGATTCATTATCTGAGCCACAGTCAGCTCCCGGTCTTGTTTTTGCTGACTGCATAGGGCTTCTCTGTCTTCAGCTGCAAAGAATATAATCCATCTGATTTCAGTATTGACCATCTGGTGATGTCCACATGTAGAATCGTCTCTTGTGTTGTTGGAAAAGGATGTTTGCTATGAGCAGTTTGTTCTCTTGGCAAAATTCTGTTAGCCTTTGCCCTTCTTCGTTTTGTATTCCAAGGCCAAACTTGGCTGTTACTCCAGGTATCTCTTGACTTCTTCCTTTTACATTCCAGTCCCCTGTGACGAAAAGGACATCTTTGTTTGGTGTTAGTTCTAGAATGTTTTGTAGGGTTAGCATAAAACCATTCAACTTCAGCTTCTTCTGCATTAGTGGTTGGGGCATAGACTTGGATTACTGTGATATTGAAAGGTTTGCTTGGGAATGGACAGAGGTCATTCTGTCATTTTTGAGATTACAAAAATATTTAATGCAGTATACAGTATGAGTCCATTAAAAAAAATTCTATGTATATAAATGCAAGAAGAAAAGACTAGGAGACCTCCCTGGCTATCCAGTGGTTAGGACTCTGCACTTTCACTGCTGAGGATATTGGTTCGATCCCTGCTCAGGGGACTAAGGTCTGTTAAGCTCTGTGGTAAATCAAATCCCTTATCATTATACAGTGGAAGTGACAAATAGATTCAAGGGATCTGATAAGAGTGCCTGAAGATCTATGGACAGAGGTTCATGACCTTATACAGGAGGCAGAAAAAAAAGAGAACGCTCACCACCACTATCAGTCAGTATATCCACTTTGAAAACAGTTTGGCATTTTCTAATAAGAGTGACAGTGTGCATACCCTCAGCCTCTCAGGTTTACTCCCAGATGTATATCCTAGAACCTCTTCAATAGGTGCCCCCATACATATCTGGAAGGATATTTGTGGTGACTTGGTAATAGCCACAGACCAGAAGCCACAAACTGAATATCCATCGACGGTCAGTGGACACCTACAGTATGGTGCAGTCGTGGGATGGAATAGTTTGCAGTATTAAAGGGGAACAAGCTACAGCAAGACATCATGACATGGATGGTTCTCACAAACAGGTTATCAAGCAAAAGAGGTAAGGCAGAATGTGAACGCCCACAGCTCGAAGGCTTGCCGGGGGATGCAGAGCATGGAACCTGGGATCCTGCTACGTGTGGCTGGAGAGGCATGGGGGAGACTTCAGGCCCCGGCAGTGGCCTTTGTCTTGAGCATAGAAGTGGTTGCACTGGCATTGGCTCTATGGTTGTTCTATAAGACATGTAATTTTTTTAATATGTTCTACCACATGTATGATATATCTCATGACTTGTACAAGAAGAAAACCAAAGATTTGACCCTAGGAATATAAATTGATAAAGGTTGTCTGGAGGGTGATTTCCATCAACAGCTAACGGACACCCATCCTTTTTGATCCAACAGCGTTTCTTCTGCATGCCCATCCTAGAGGAATCCATGTTTATGTGCCCACAGAGGTGCATATGAGGCAGTTCACTGCGCAAAATTAGAAAACCCAAATGTCTATTACTCAGGGAGTAGATAAGTATATTGTGATGTATCCATAATGTTGAAAAATTCTTTTTGATTTTCTTTATGAGAGGTAGAACTGTTTGTACCTAGAGATAAGGTCTTCAAAAATACGGATTTTATATATTGTTAAGACAGAAAAGATCTGTTATTATGAAGACAAAAAAGCAGATACAAAATAATTCATCCGGTATTATTTCTGTTTTGAAAATACCCCACCTTGTCTATTTCTGCATGCATGTTTGCATGTAAAAGTATGGAATACAGATCCGGCAGAATATGAACCAAACTCCCTTCCATTGTGGTTTGATGAATTTCTTTAGTATTATGTTTCAATTCCTTTCTAATTATCTTTTGTGTATCTACTGTAGGTTTTTGCTTTGTGGTTGCCATGAGGTTCACATATAATAGTCTCACACACACATACTTCAGCATATTTTAAATTGGTAGAAACTTAAACTTGAATGCATTTTGAAAAACTCTACATTTTTACCTCTCCCATCACATTAAATTTTTTATGTCATATATCTTTTTGAGTATCCCTTGACTTAATTTTTTTAGTTAATTTTACCTCTTCGGTGTTTTAACTTTCATACTAGCTTTCATACTAGCATCTACTGCCTTAACCATATATTTACCTTTTACCAGAGAGATGTTTATTTTCATGTTTTCTTGTTATTAGTTAGTGCCTTTTCTTTTCAGCTTAAAGAAGACCCTTTAATATTTCTTACAAGGCTGGTTTAGTAGTGATGAACTCCTTTAGCTGTTACTTGTTTTGAAAACTATCTCTCTTTCAGTTCTGAATGATAACCTGAGGGATAGACTGTTCTTGGTTGGAAGTTTTTTCCTTTCAGCACTTTGAATATAACATGTCAGTCCCTGTGACTTGAAGAGTTTCTATTGAATTGTCAGCTGATAAAAAAAATTAACTGATAATCTTATGGGGTTTCCTTGCATATAGCAAGGTTTTGTGTTTTCTCCCCCCATTGCGTTTAAGATTCTCTTTAACTTTTGACATCTCACTTATAAAGTCTGTTGGTGTGGTTCTCTTTGGGTTCATCTTATTTGGAACTCTGTGTCCTGGATCTTGATTTCTGTTTCCTTCCTCAGGTTAGGGAAGTTTTCAGCCATTAGTTCTTCAAATAAATTTTCTGCTCATTTCTCTCTTCTCCTTCTGGGACCCCTATAATGCAAACGTTATTTTACTCGACGTTGTCCAGTAAGTCTCTTAAGTTATCCTCACTTTTAAAAATTCTTCTTTCTTTTTGCTGATCTGTTTGCATGAGTTCCACTCTCTGTCTTCCAGGTCAGTGATTTGTTCTTCTGGTTCATCTAGTCTGCCGTTGAACTAATGTATTTTTCAGTTCATGTTCTTGAGCTCTGTTATTTCTGTTTGGTACTTTTTTATATTTTCTCTCTTTTTGTTGGTATTCTCACTGTTCATCCATTCTTTGCCCAAGCTGGGTGACCATCTTTGTGACCATGAGTTGGAACTCTTTTTCAGGTAGATGACTTATGTCTGTTTCATTAAGCCATTTTGTTCAGGTTCAGTCTCTTTCTTTCATTTGGAAACTATTCCTCTGTTTCCGCATTTTGCTTGACTCTCTGTGTTGGCCTCTGTGTAACAAGCGAAAGAGCCCCCTCTCGCAGGCTTGAAGGAATGGCTTTGTGTAGGAAATGAACCTTATCACTCAGCTTCACCTTAGCTCTCAGTTGTGATATAAACCCATGTGATTGTCCAGGAAGCCTGGTTTTTTTCTTGATGGGTCCCAGGATGTGCCAAGACCTGTCTGTTCCTAAGGGGGTGGTTACATTGAGCGCCCAGATTCAGGCTGATTGGAAGCCAGATCCGCAGGTAACAGCTTTTAAAGTATGCAGGGGCTGCAGTCACGGACCCTGCTGCCCTCCAGACTGGAAGGTCTGGTCTGGAGGTGTCTCGTGGGCGACAGCTGCAAGAATGGAGACTTCAGAGGAGTGTGGAAGCTCCTTGCTGGGGGCACCAGTGAGCAGGGGTGAAGCCAAGGGAGGGGGCAGGAGTGATGTCTCCCTGCCTGCCTTCCCAGAGGACACCTCTGTAGCCCGTAGGTGTGTGGCAAACCTGAGGCCAGTCCCGCAGGTTGAAGCTTCAGGAATTAAATGGGCATTTTTCACATGCAGACCGGTTGTGTTACAGTCTCCCGTGTGGTGTCTTGGGTGTGGTATCTTGTCCAGAATACCACAGCATGTTCTGATAGAAAAATGTTCAGCATTTTCTGAGGAAAAAACTCAGTGTTTTCTGGTAGAAAAAAGGTTGTTTGTCATAATGCATCAGAGTCTACGCCTTACAGTTGATGTGTTTTGTATTGGTGTCACAGCATAAAAGCATATTACAAGGCTTAAGGATTCAAGGTCTCTTTATAGAGTTATCATTGCTCTGCATTGAATGAAAGCCACCGTGCTTGTGTTTGATTGGACATCCCTTTGGTGTCAGTTGTTTGGAAGTCAGTGATATTTGCCACTGAAATTCACATCCATAGCCTTATATACTTCCATGGAACTTTGTTTTTAAGTGACACTATGCATACAGACTTCATTTCTATGTCTATCAAGAAATGTACTTAATTCTCCGTGTTATCCTTGACTCTATAAGGTCTGGGCTATAATGAGAATATGTTCTATCTTACTGTTAAACTCTAATTACACATACTTCCTAAGACAGTCCTTTGGATCCTATAAATGTGAATTTTGATGGAATAACTGCTAATAAAATTATACTGAAACAGTAAAAAAAAAAAGTTAAAATGTTAAGATGACTTTCTGATTGCTACGGTCCTGCAGGGCCCAGGAGCACCAGCCCCTCTGGTCATCAGAGTCAGGCGAGGCGGCCCCTGTGGGGAACCAGGGTTGGGAAGGAGAACGGGGGGCAGGGCACACCTGCTTATAGTGGTGCAGAAGGAGAGCGCAGGGGGGCCCACACCCTCAGCTTTCAGGAGGCCGTGTCTCGCATGCCCCTCTGTGCCCCGAGGGAGGGGGAGAGTGCAGAATGGCGTTTTCCAGCACCTCTCCCACCCCAGGATAACCCTGGGATAGACCCTGCGCCTCTGGCTGAAGCTTTAAGACTAGCAGCTGACTTTCCTTCGTGTGTCGCCTGGTCACCTCTCAAACTGCTGCCTTTGCTCTGGTTCCCAGGATGAGTCTCTGTGTTCGAGCTCCTCAACAGGGGTATCTCAGATCCCCACAGCACCCCCGGGTCCCGCTGGTTTCAGAGCCAGATGTTTTGGGGACCTCATCTGACTGGTGCAGGTTCCAGGTTTGGGGTGCCGGATGTGGGGCACAGACAGACCCTTCGCTCCTCAGGGAGGGACTCTGCCCATGAGATCCCTGCCTGCTGTGTGGGGGTTTTGGTGAGGCTGTATCTCTGCCTCTCCGGGGGGAGGAGGTGAGTTCAGGGTCTTCGTGTGTCACCATCTTGATCCAAGGGCTCTAAGTAATTTTTATTTTCATCTAATGCTAATGGCTAATATACTTTTTTTTTTTTTTTAAGAGGAAGACCTCTTGTTGCCTTCCCCTTTTATTTTTTAATTAAAAAATTCTTATTATTTCTGGCTGCACAGTGTCTTTATTGCTGCATGCGGGCTTTCTCTAGTTGCAGTGAGCAGGGGCTACTCTCTAGCTGCAGTGCTCCAGCTTCTCATTGAGGGGGCTTCTTGCAGAGCGCGGGCTCTAGAGTGCACACAGGCTTAGTTGCCCCGTGGCATGTGGAATCTTCCCAGATCAGGGATTGGACCGTGTCCCCTATATGGGCAGGCAGAGTCTTAACCACTGGACCACCGGAGCAGTCCACTAATATGCTTTTTAAGTTTAAAGAAAAATGTTAGGGGCTTCCCTGGTGGTCTAGTGGTTAAGAATCTGCCTTGCAGTGCAAAGGATGCTGGTTTGACTCCCGGTCCAGGAAGATCGCACATGCCCCAAGGCAGCTGAGCCCAGGTGCCACAGCTCCTGAAGCCTGTGTGCCCTAGAGCCTGTGCTCTTAAATAAAAGAAGCCACTGCAGTGAGGCCCTAGCATCGCACCTTGAGAGCAGACCCTGCTACCTGCGAATGGAGAAAGCTCGCACAGCAACAGACACAAAGCACCACCAAAAAATAAATAAGTGCTTTGTTTTAAAATGCTCCCAATATAAAACAAAAAAAAGGACAACCGTAAAAAATTTTTTTCAAACTTTTTCATGTAACTTTCCACACACACACCCAGGTCATGAGACTAGTACAGTGAAACCCCAGACACTTATCCCATGGGTTTAAGAATGGCTTCTTCTTGTTTCATATATTCTGCTTACATTTTTTGATTATTTAAATCAAATCCCAGGCATCATTGTTATTTCATTTAGAAATACTTCATTTTGTATCTTTTACTGATAAGGATTAAATTCAGGTTCACATTCTTTGGCAAGAGAATGTAGTGGCTGTATTTATTGTCTGTTGCCTTACATCAGGAAGAGCATAATAGCTTATTGTTTCACTGCAGATGCATATGGAGAAGGCAATGGCACCCCACTCCAGTACTCTTGCCTGGAAACTCCCATGGACGGAGGAGCCTGGTAGGCTGCAATCCATGGGGTCGCGAAGAGTCGGACATGACTGAGCGACTTCCCTTTCACTTTTCACTTTCATGCATTGGAGAAGGAAATGGCAGCCCACTCCAGTGTTCTTGCCTGGAGAATCCCAGGGACCGGGGAGCCTGGTGGGCTGCCGTCTGTGGGGTCACACAGAGTCAGACCCGACTGAAGCGACTTAGCAGCAGCAGCAGTAGATACATATATGGAGATTTAGTGAGTATGTGGTGGTTTCCATTCACTCGCTTACATGTTTATTAATTGTTTACCATGTGCTAGGCTCTGGGTTGAACATTGTTAAGAAGGAAAAAAAAAACCTTCCAGTCATAAAATAACATTGTAATAAAGGTTGAAACCATAACAACAAAAAAGAAGCCGACCTGGGTAATTTTTTGTTTTTAATCTTTCCTTCAATATGTTATTATGAAAATTTTCAAGCATACAAAAAATTGGGAAGAATTACCCAATGAACTAGCATTCCAGTCCTCCTATTTCTTTTTTAAGGATTTTATTGAAGCACAGTTGATTTACAGTGTTGTGTTAGTGTCTCATGTACAGCAAACTAACTGAGTTACACACATATGTAAATTCTTCTTCATATTCTTTTCCAGCATTTTAACAGTGAAAGTTTTATGAAGCAGATGGTTAAACAGCCAACAGGAACTTTTTGGCTTAGATATGGGCTTTCTTGGTGGCTCAGATGGTAAATGCGGGCGACCTGGGTTCGATCCCTGGGTCGGGAAGATCCCCTGAAAAAGGGAATGGCTATCCACTCCCGTATTCTGGCCTGGAGAATTCCACGGACAGAGGAGCCTGATGGGCTAGAAGCTTAGATACATGATAAGTNTGGTAAATGCGGGCGACCTGGGTTCGATCCCTGGGTCGGGAAGATCCCCTGAAAAAGGGAATGGCTATCCACTCCCGTATTCTGGCCTGGAGAATTCCACGGACAGAGGAGCCTGATGGGCTAGAAGCTTAGATACATGATAAGTGGGAGGGAGATTTAAAAATCAAAGGGCACTCCTTTAACTTGAAGTCCTTGACACTTCATTACACAGGTTCCCAGTGGGCGGGTCACCCGATCTCGTCTGTGGACGTTCTTCCAACGTCCGAGGGGTACAGTACCAGGCGAAGGGACCACCTCCATGGACGAAACCGGTGTCCCTTAACCCTTTAGAAACCTCCGTCGACCTCGACGGCACCTCAGTACTAACTGGGCAGAGGAGGCAAGTGCTGCCCAGGTGTGAGTGCTGGGCCCTAGGAGGCTCCCCCACTCCCTCTGACCTGGGTTACAGACAGGGGGCTCAGCTCCTGGTCTGCTAGTCAGGCTCTGGGCGGGCCATCTGATGGGGAGGCGCAG
Source organism: Kobus ellipsiprymnus (assembly GCA_006410655.1). NCBI lineage: Eukaryota > Metazoa > Chordata > Mammalia > Artiodactyla > Bovidae > Kobus > Kobus ellipsiprymnus. Next base: position 8,780 of record SJYR01006013.1, on the reverse strand, counting down.
AACTCCTCCTGGCCTGTGTGGCTGCATCGGCCCCCAGACTTTGAGACCGCTAAAGTTGTCCCACCTCACCTGACTGCTCTCTCTTCTGAATGCTCATTAGACTAAGTCAATACCAGTTGACCTAAGATGTAATTGTCTTCTGTTTCCTGTGTTGCCCACCGAGACCGTGGCCTTGTGTATACATGCGGCACCTATCATGGCCCTGGTCACCCAGAACAGCCCTGTACAAGCTGGCGAAAGTGAAAGTGAACGTGTTAGTGACTCAGTCGTGTCTGACTCTTTGCAACCCCACGGACTGCCACCCATCAGGCTCCTCTGTCCATGGGATTCTCCAGACAGGACTACTAGAGTGGGTTACCATTTCCTGCTCCAGGGGATCTTCCTGACCCCGGGATCCAACCTGGATCGCCTGCATTGCCTGCAGATTCTTTACCGTCTGAGCCACCAGGGAACCCCGTGCAAGCTGTCAGTGGGCAGTTTTTCCTGACCAGGCTCTGTTTCTTTGGTGACGACCATCTTTCCCTCTCCAGGGGATGAGCTGCCCGAGCTGGACAACATGGCCGACAACTGGCTGGGCTCCATCGCCAGAGCCACGATGCAGACCTACTGTGACGCCATCCTGCAGATCCCCGAGCTCACCCCACACTCCACCAAGCAGCTGGCCACTGACATCGGTGGGTCCCTGTGGCGGACGGGGGAGGGCCAGCTCTCCAGGAAGGTTGTCCCAGGTCTCCTCTCAGCTTCAGCTCGGGGTTGGTCTAGGAGGCTTTGTTAAAAATGTGGATTCTCCAGTCCCCGCCCCCAGAGGTTCTGACGTGACAAGTCTGGGTGGAAGCCTGGGCACCAGTAGTTTGCCAGATGTCCCCGGGGATTCTTATAGCTGCCAGGGCCGAGAGCCGTTCAGGGGCGCCTTGGCGAGACAGGGTGGGATGGGTGAGGCAGACTGGTGTGATGCTGCCCTGCCCTGCCTTGCCTTCTGCTCATCCATATAATCATCATCCAAACTGACGTTGATTAAGTGCTCACTACAGGCAGGCATGCAGGTCCTGAGCCAAGCTCTCGCGCCCATTGTCTTATGCAATCTTCAAAACTCCCCTGTGAGGTCGGCGCTCCTGCCTTCAGCGCCCTGATAAGGAAACGGGGGCACAGAGCACTTGCGTCAGTCACAAGGCCATCCCACCAGGGTCACCCCGCCGTCTCCACCCGAGTACCTGCCTGATTCCCAGGTCAAGGGGCGTGTGCCCATCTCCTCCTGCTGGCGCACGTCCCTGGAGGTGATGCCACCCGGTAGGAGGTGCTCTGAGGTTGGGGTGCTGCAGGCAGGCGGTCGGAGCCTCTCCCCACCTTCTTGGTATCATTCTAGTGACTTGCCAGCTCTTTCGGTGGAGGCAGCTTTTGGAGTGGTCAAGGGAAGGGGTGATGGGAGCCTTGAAGAGTAGCAGCCTGGGGACCCAGCCAGGGCTTTGACCCGAGTGAGCACAGGGCCAAGCCAGCCTCTGGTTTTGCCGAAGCAGAAATAGAAGTGAGATGCTTTCCTCCAGGTCATGGGGCAGTGAGCGACGGCATGCTTTGAACCCCGCTGCATGACTCCCCTCACTGTGCTCATTCATGGTCAGCTCTCAGCAGTTACAGAGCAGTGGCCAGCTCTCGTCATCTCACAGGGCACGTGTTCAGAGGAGAGATGAAGAGGTTCCCATGTTCATCAGTGGTCCCTGTTAGTACAGGCGGGAGCACGGAGAGGAGAACCAGCAGAACTGGCGAGTGAGATTTGGGGGTGGCCCCTAGAGTTCAATGGTCCACATGTCGTCTTACCCCACTGTTCAGCTCCCATCCAGATCCACCTGTTCACTCGCTCAGCAATGACTGAGCATCTGTTGCATAGCAGCCATCGTGCTAGGAGATAGGATAGAACCAGAGTGGTCTGGACAGTTGCTGTGCTCACTGAGCTTCCACCAGGAGGGAGTGAGTGTGGGCTTAGGGCCCAGGAAGCTGCCCGGTGGTAACACAATAGGGAGCGGTGAGGTCTGTGGCAGCACATGGGCACCTTAAAGACACAAAGTCAAACACTGAAACAAAAGCACTCTTACTGTCTGGACAGAAGTTGTGGCCGATCGTGGGCTGCCACTTTGCAGGTCCTGGCCTGCAGTCGAGGGGAGCCCACAGTTTTATGGGTGCACATGGGCCGGAGGCAGGTGCCTGACCGGTTGGTGGCGCCCTTCCTGGGAAGTGGCTTGTCTGAGGGGGACGTGGGGTCAGGCATCCAGGACAGAGCAGGCACCGACTACGGGCTGTGCCCTGAGCCGGGTCTCGGAAAGAAGACACAGGGAAGATAGAGCCATGCTGGAGCTCCAGCCTAGTCGGGGAGGAGAGATTGACGCGGGCGGTGATCAGAAAGTAGGGAGGAACTTCCTGGGTGATGTGTCTCCCAGCCCCTGGGAGCAGGAAGAGAGGGAGGAGACGGAGAGGGCTGGCCACGCTGCCCAGGAAGGACGAAGGGAAAGAACGCCCAGCCGTTGACCACCTGCATCACGGTCCTTGTCCCTCTTCACCCCCTGAGCGATGCTGCCGAGGGTACTGACTGCCTCCACAGGTGGAAGCGGAGACACGAGAGGTCAAAGGAGTCACTGAGGTCACCCCAACCTTGGAAACCCCGTTTTCTCCTCCACTCTGCCTGTGCTGTCTGAGCTCGTCTGCCAGTTAGGATGGGGGCTGCTCCTTTTCAGGACAGGCCCCTCACACCCCTCTCTTGGAGACTCTCATCAACTGGGCCTGGGGGTGGGCTCAGGAATCTGTCCTCACTTGTACCCCAGGGGGTTATATCTAGAAGTTGTGGGAACCACATTAAACCAAGGATTGCCCCCAGCACCATCTGCATCCCCCCTGTAGGGGCTCTGCTGGGGGATCTTTGGGAGCTGCTTAGATAAACCCTCTGTCTCTTGACCCCTTGGATTTTCCATGTGGTCAGTGGGGGCCACTGGGGAGCAGGGCTGGGAACCCAGGAGTTCTCAGTGTAGAGCTTCAGCTGAGGTCAGCTGATCGGGCTGCAGAGATGAGTGTGTGGTGGCGATGTTGGCAGCTCCTTCATTTATTTAGAATTCCTAGACCTGGGCCTGGGCTGAGCTCACAGTCATATTTGACCATCCTGTAAAACACCCTCAGAGTGAAGGCCCGCAGGCTGAGAGCATACCTTGCAGCCAGCATCGCAGGGATTGGGGGGACTTGTTTCTTACTACGGGGAGGCCCCTGGGGCTTGTCCGCTTGGTGCTGAGTCTGTCGGTCTGTGTCCGTCTGCTCCCACCCCACAGACTACCTGATCAACGTGATGGATGCCCTGGGCCTGCAGCCGTCCCGCACCCTCCAGAACATCGTGATGCTCTTGAAGGCCAAGCCCGAGGACTACAGACAGGTCAGCAAAGGCCTGCCCCGCCGCCTCGCCACCACAGTGGCTGCCATGCGGAATGTGGACTACTGACTGCCATCGCCCTGCTGACAAGAGTGTCGAGGCCACAAAACTCTCCAGAATGGTCTTGCTCTAAAAATCCACCTGGGATTGGCCAGAACTTATTTTGAAAGGACTTGGTTCATTTGTATAATCAAAAAGAAGCCTATAAATTAGAGGTAAATTATTTATTAGGAATTTTCAGATAATTTTTTAAAATGATTCCATCTTGAAAGTACAATTAATAAATACCGTGAAATGAAAGAAGGCCGTTTTCTTTCCATTTTTACTCAGTGAATATTTGGGTGCTTCCCACGTGCTGTGCTGTCCACCCTGGGGATTCAGCCGGGAAGGAGGCTGAAGCAGGGAGGGTGAGAGAATTGGCAGGTAAACTGACTAAGGCCTGGCTTCCTTGGAGGCTCAGTGGTAAAGAATCTGCCTGCAATGTGGGAGACCCAGGTTCGATCCCTGGGTTGGGAAGATTCTCTGGAGAGCGGCATGGCAATCCAATCCTGTATTCTTACCTGGAGAATTATATGGACAGAGGAGCCTGGTGGACTACAGTCCATGGTGTTGCAGAGTCAGACACGATTGAGCGACTAACACTTTTACTTTCCATTCCAACTAAGATCATCCAAGATGTTAGTGCTGGGGGCCCAGAGGGTGTCAGGTGGCAGTGGCCTGGGAAAAGCTGGGCGAGCAACCCCAGGACCTAAAGGATGAGGGTTGTGCATGGTGACGAGCTCTGGAGGAGTGCTCAGGCTGAGGGCAAGGGTGGACCAGGCCCTGGGCATGTCCATGATCAGCAGTGGAAGTGGGAAGCCAGAGACAAGGTCAGGGAGGAAAGAGGTGCAGATCACAGCAGGTCCTGCAAGCCGTGGTAAGGACTTTGACTTTACCTTTTTTAAAAAACCCACCAGGTGATGTAGATTCTGTCAGGTTTTTTCTTTTTTTTAAGTTAACTTTTGACTGAAAAGCCCTGTTGCTGCACGCAGCCTTTTCTCCAGTTGCAGCGAGCAGGGGTTACTCTTTGCTGCGGTGCTCGGGCTTCTCACTGCGGTGGCTTCTCTTGCTGCAGAGCGCAGGCTCTAGACTGCGGGGCTTTAGTGGTTGCTGCACGTAGGTTCAGTAGTGGTGGCTGCCGGGTTTTTGAGCACAGGCTCAGTAGTTGCAGCTCGCAGGCTTAGTTGCCATGTGGCTTGTGGGATCTTCCTGGCTCAGGGATTAAACTCCAGTCTTCTGCACTAGAAGGCATATTCTTTACCATTGAGCCACAGGAAGCCCTCTATCAGGTGTTTTTTGTTTTTTTTTCCTTTTTTGTCAATAGCTTCTGTATCTGTTAAGATTTTAGTTGGTAATGTAATTTGAGTGACTTAAATAAGAATTGATTTTTGCTAGTAACAGAGAGTCAAATGGTGGTGGCTATGGGCACTGATTTAGTGGCTGGACCGAGTCAGGACCAGCCTCTCTGTGATCTTGACGTTCCCCTGTGGGCGTGGTGCCTCATCCTCCCGCAACTAGGTACAGCATCCCCTTCCAGAGAGGAAGGAGCCAGAGAAGGGGTTGCTGAGCAGCAGTTCCATCCCTTCCACTGGGGAGGCAAAGGCCTTCCCAGAGCCCCACCTGTGACTTCCTCCCAGGCCTCATGGCCATGTTGGCTCGCCAGGCGTCTCCCCAGCTGCAAGCAAGCCTGGGAGCACAGGAACAGCACCGACGCCTGCCAGGCTGGACAGCTCTGTTGTGGCACGTCCTGTGTACTGTGGGATGTTGAGTAGCATCACTGGCCTCCACCCACTGGATGCCCAAATTGTGACAACCAACATTGTCTCCAGACATGGTCCGGGAGGCAAAACCACCTCTGGTAGAGAAACCCTGGCTTAGACCAAGCAGGATTTCTTGCCACCTGAAAATTGGGAGAAGGACAGGCAGCCAAGTCCCTCACAGGCTCCTTTTGAATTGAACTGCACCATGTTCTGAGCCTGGGTGGGCTTTCCTTGTCTCCTACCCATTGCCTCACATTCCTGGAACATGGAGCCTGGGAATATTTTACACACAAAGGAACTGAGGCTTGGAGAGATCTAAGGGGCTTGCCTGGAGTCACTCAGTGGCCATGTGCAGGGTTGGGAGCCCAGAGGCAATGGCTCCACCTAATCCCACCCAGGTCAGCCTGCCCGTGCCAGCCCCCTGGGAGGGGCACCACTGTGACCTCAGCCTCTGAAACAGCCCCACCGGGCTGCCTCTGGTTCTGTCTCCCAAGGAATTCGCACACCTTCTGTTCCCCATACCTTTGGAAACAGTTTGGCTGGCCCTGAAAGAGCATTAGCTGCAAACTTGCACCAAGAAAAACATTTTGGTTTCTCACGTGGTGGATCACAGCCATCCATGGCAGGGATCAAGCTCCTCCCTTGAAGTGGGAGCTAGAGACCTGGAAGGTGGAAAGTGCTGCTTTGAAGTGGAAACCTCTTTGCAGTGACCTCTGCCAGTGTTGGTGAGTGCCACTAAGACAAGCTCAGGCTTGATTCCAGCTTTGCTACCATCCAACTGTGTGACCCTGGGAAAGTCATTCACCTCTCTGAGCCTTGTTTCCAAATCTGGAAAACAAGGGTCATCATGGTACCTAACTCATAGGGTTATTTGAAGAGAGCTTGAGATGAGATGAAGACCTTCCCCGGTGGCTCAGAAGTAAAGAATCTGCCTGCAGTGTGGGAGACTGGGGTTGGATGCCTAGGTGGGGAAGATCCTCTGGAGAAGGGAATGGCAACCCACTCCAGAATTCTTGCCTAGAGAATTTCATGGACAGAGAAGCCTGGTGGGCTGCAGTCCCTGGGGTCCCAAAGAGACACGACTGAGCGACTAACTAACACTAACAGCAGATGGTAGGTGTATAGTAGATGCTACTTTCATAGTCCTCCAGCACCTGTAATTTACCTTCCCACTCGGGATAGTGGTGGGAATTACAGAGTGCCATTCCTGGGCAATTTTGGAACTGCTAATTTTTCAGGCTCTGATAGGGCCCCAGGGTAGAATAGGATACCCCTTCTCCCCTTTAGATCCAGAGGGGAGAGTAACGACCGTCTGCCTGACTCAGAGCCTGCTTTCAAAGGTGGGACCATCATCCATCTTTACGCCAGCCCTCAGTACTCCCCAGGAGAGAATAGCAACTAATTAATGCCCACATCAGCCTGATCCTTTTCTCCCGTCTATAAGCAGCCCTGGGGGCTGGAAGCTCCTCCTACTCCTGCTTCCACATGTCTCTGGGCAAAACCTTTCACTGGAGTCTGTAAGGGGCTATCTGCCATAGACCCCCCCTGGGCAGGCTGGGCAGCATCTCCCATCCTCAGGCACAGTGATTGGTTCAGGATTAGCATGTGGCCCAGGCTGATCTAAATGAGCCTCATTCTCAAAATTTTTGCTAGGAAGTTTTCTCCCTATTGTGTTGCTGAGCTGGGAGGGAATGGATTCTGGGACTAAAACGGAAAGAAAAGCTCGTGGAGAGAAAGTATGTAAGACAGATGTCAACATAGAAGATAATAAAGCCAGCAGCTGGAGAAATCACTAGATTGAGCTGAACCCCTGGATACAGCCTTGCCTGCAATCCCTGGACTTTAATTAAAGAACCAATGAATTGCCTTTTTAACTCAAATTAACTTGTGACCAAAAGACTGGTAAAAAGAGTTAGATAATAATCATTGCTTTGCCCCATAGCCTCAGATGAGATAATAAATATGAAAGCCCTGGGCTCCTCTGAGGAACTGCTATTCTAATGATCATTGGTATTCTTACAGCAGCAAGAGGATGAGGCTGGAGTCTTGCCCTTGTCACTTACGGTAATAGCAATCTATTCTAGTACCTTACCTCTCCAAGCCTCAATTTATTTACTTGTAAAATGGGATGATCATATTTCTCAGTGGTTATGAGAATTCAATGAAATAAGACTTACAAAGTATACACTTGGCCTGGTGCCTGGCATGTGGTAAGTGTTTGATACAATACAGTCATTGTTTAAAGACAACAACAAATAATAGTGAGTGTGGTGACAACTACCACTGCTAATAATAACAGCCCTAGTCATGGTAGTGTGATAATTACCAAGAATTGTTGACTCCAGCCTGCAGACTCGGTCTGGCTCTGAGCTGGGAAACCTGGCTTCCCCCAGACTCGCCCCTCTCAGTCCTTAGCAATGTTGCCTTTGGCTGGAGTGGCGCTGCCCTCCTCTACAGTTGCCATTGAATGGGCACTGAAAGGGAGCACANTTTTCTAGACAGTTACTACTCCTCCTTAGGGGATTAGCTCAAGGGTCACCTCCCTATACAGATCTCCCTTATCTCTCGGGAAGAAGGGGCCTCCTTCTCTGCTGGGCTCTCTGAGAAAGGGTTCTGTGCAGACTCCCACCACCAAAGCCCTGTTCATGTATTTCTGTCCTCTAGACTCGAAGTTCCTGATAGAATGAAAGCTCCTGTCTTTCTTTCTTTTTTTTTTTTTGCTCCTTTCTTGTGCTCAATGCCTGGTTGTGTTGAATGGATGGAAAGATGCATGAATGGATGGAGGTTGGGTGGGTGGATGGGTGAGTGGAAGAAGGGAAGGACGGATGATGGAGGGTAAATGGATGGATGGATGTGAGTGGATAGATGGATGGGGAGACACTTGGAAGGATGGATGATGGATAGATGGGTGGACGGGTTCAAGGATGAAAGGACCGGAGGGATGGATGGAAATGAACAGGCTGTCCTTTAGGAAATGGTAGGCTCTGAGCCCCGCTGGCTGGCCTCTCTCTCATTCCCAGTACTTCCTGCTCCAGGCTTGCTTCTGGATCTGACCAGTGTGAGAAGGTGTCTGAGCAGCTGCCCTGTGTCCAAGCCCCTCCTGCGAGGCTCTGGTTTCTCCTCTTTCCTGCCCTCCCTGGCCGGTCCAGACTCTGAGCTCACCTGCTCAAGGTGATATTGCTGCTTTGGTCCCGCTCCTGAGACAAGACGTGGAAAATCCAGTCCTGGAACCCAAAAAGGCAGCTGAGAACAACGGTGCCCACAGCATCCCCTCCCAGGCATGGGCCCTGCTACCTGTGGGAGGCAGACCACAGCCCTGGGGACTGTGTGTGCGCACAGGGAGAGAGGGGAAAGGTACTGGGTCTCCAGGCTCTTCCCCATAGGCCTGGCCTCCCTGCTTCAGTTCCTTCCCACCACAGGCCCTCGAACTTGCTGTTCCCTCTGCCCAGGTCCTCCCCAGACCTGCCCAGGCTGGCTCAGCCCCATCCTCCAGTTTCAATTCAAATATACCTTTTTAGATAGGTGGGAAGGGGGCGGTCTCCCCTGACCACCCTGTCTAAAGTGCTTTCCCCTAGTTA
>SJYR01006010.1:64603-81446 GCA_006410655.1 Kobus ellipsiprymnus | reverse complement strand
AAAAAAAAAAAGTGAGAGAACCACTGGTTTCAGACACATGTATCAGTGTTTAGCTGACTACCCCAAATTAACTCTGATTAACAAGATTAAAATAACTTCAACACTTCATGTTAAAGCGGCAGGGATAAGCTCTCTTTAAGGCAGTGCATACAAGAGCAGAGCAGTTTTCAGTACAAGCAGCCTGGTCTTGGGAGCCTTGGCCTCCCATAGGAGGAAAGGAAGAAAACAGGTGGGAGCATGTCATGCCTGTCCCATCAGTGTGAGCAGACTTCTGCTTTTGAAAATGGGAGTCTCTCTTCCCTGACCCCACGGCCCACAGCAAACACACTCAGCAACATGCATTATTGACCCCTCACTCTGGACCACGTTCTGTGTGAGGTCCTACAGATGGTAAGGTGATTAAACCATCACTGTTGCTCTCAAGCAGCTGGAAGTCTGACTGAGGAGATGGTTAGAGAACAAGAAAGATAAGGCAATATAACCTGGTACATGAAACAAGGATAATCACAACCTAGATTTTGTACTTAAGGTCTAAGCAGGAGGCCAGAACAGCTGTTAAGAGCTAGGGTGGAGATTTCATTCAAAGTGCCATTGGCAGTAGCAAGCAGTCAGGGACACCTCAAGACTAAAATTTCACAAGGATTTCACCAGGCTGAGAGATCAGGCAGGGAATTCCAGGCCAATGGAATAACATGCCCAAAAGCTTACTGGTGGGAAAGCCCAAAGATTATCAAGAAAAAGGCAAATATACCTATGGGCTTTAAAATCCCTAAATCATGTGGAGTCAAAGAAAGGCGTTTAACCATGGAAATTACACAAGAGATTACAGTGGAATCCTCCAGAACCCTGTAGAGAAGGAGGTGGAGGAGCGAGTCCAGAGTCAGTAGAGCTGTTAGAAGACCCGAGACCAGGTCACAGATGGGGCCCTGGATTAGGGCAGTGTCTTTAGGGATAGAGAAGAGATGGTGGGTTTGGTAGATATTTTGGACAAATAGCTAAATCAAGATGTACCACATTCCTGAATAAATATTTGAACATGACGCTGTGCTACCATTGAGGGCCTAACAAATAAAAGGAAAGGACGGATCCTAATATCTCCCAGCACAGACATAGATGAACTACTGTGAAAACGGCCACCTTATTCAGGCATTTGTGCTGTGCAAAGATGCCAGGAGAAACTTAGTCTTTATTTCGCTATGTATTTATGAAGCACTTCACTCATCCCAAATTCTCATCGACAGGCACTGTAATACACTTCCTACACACATAATCTCATTTACTATCTTAAAAATGTTTTTAAAAGCAAGTTTTATTATTTTACATATTTATAAACAATAAAGCCAAGTGTTATTGTTTAAGTACCTTGCCCAAAATCACAGTTAATACACTGCTGGCTTACACATACAGAGGAGCAAAGCAAGAAAGTATTTCAACAAGTATTAAACTGAACTTTAAAATGTCTGTATCCCAGAAGTTTATGTGGCCTAGTCTCTGACCATTAAATAAATCCACAAAGGAGATAGTTTCTTTCATAAATTGCTGGTGGAAATGAAAATTGGTATGCTCGATCTGGAAGGGAATTTGGAGCTAGTAAACAAAATTTCATACACACCGACCTTTTGACTCAGCAATTTCACTTCTAATCCAGAAGCTACACCTTCAAAAATGTGAAAATAAATGTGAACATTTCTTCAGCATTGCTTGCATATGCAAAATACTGGAAACAACCTAAATGTCCATAAATTGAAGAGTTACTGAATACACTATAGTCCATCCATACACTGGATGCTAGGTAGCCGCTAGAAAAGAGATGTGTGTGTCGGGGGGCAGGGGGGTGGGGACAATTTCCCCGAATTGGTATGGAATGACTTTAATGATCTGATTTTCAAGTGAAAAAGGGCTATCTAAACTGTTTTCTGTAGAGTATCTTATAGCAAGAATCCTGTTAGGTCATTTTAGCCAGATCCCCTTTTTCTCCCCGTAATGTTTTCTCAACCACTGCCTTCAGTTCAGTTCAGTCGCTCAGTCGTGTCCGACTCTTTGCGACCCCATGAATCGCAGCACGCCAGGCCTCCCTGTCCATCACCATCTCCCGGAGTTCACTCAGACTCACGTCCATCGTGTCCATGATGCCATCCAGCCATCTCATCCTGGGTCGTCCCCTTCTCCTCCTGCCCCCAATCCCTCCCAGCATCAGAGTCTTTTCCAATGAATCAACTCTTCGCATGAAGTGGCCAAAGTACTGGAGTTTCAGCTTTAGCATCATTCCTTCCAAAGAAATCCCAGGATTACTCTTTGGCTATAAATTCCCATTGGTCCAGGCTGTATACAGAGTTGAGCCCAGTCTCATGACTCCACTGTTAAATCCCACTACAGTGGTCCCTCCACCTACCATGATGGTCCTGAACAAAGTCTGTCTTACCATCTGGAACACACAGCATGGGGTATTTTTTTCTTTAACATTAGCAAATTTGTTCTTGGTGCAAGAGTGTGAGTTAGAAATTCGGAAACGAGTTTACATGTATACTTGGATTACAGTGAGTAAATATGTGGTGAAAAATAAGGGCTGAGTTTCTCCCAGTCAGAGAAAGGAGCTATAAATAAGGAAAGGAAGTGACAATAAATCCAGTGATGTGGGACTGGGATTAGAACTATTAGTATGAACTCATAGTTTTAGTATCTGTGTGTGCATAAATACATACATGAATGAACATATATGTATATTTTTCATTAGTAAATATATCATTTTATAGCTATCTTTCCTGAGAAATCCTAGAAGCACTAACATATCAGTAGCAATAACTATACACAGTGCTCCAACTTTTGATTTATAAATATCATTATTTGATAAAAGGAAATAAAGATCCTTAAAGATATAGGAAATTGGAGGACAGAAGTATTAAAAATTATATGTATAAATGCTCCTGGAATATTTATGGACCCAAAAAATAAGAAGGAAATGTTCACCAAATGATGTGAACATGTTGAAAAAGACACATGGACTAAATTGAATAAGCTCCCACTGATGAAATTTGGACAGTTTGAGCAATAAAATAACTACAAGTATAGTAATGGGTTATAACCCATAGACTAAAATAATATCCATGAATCCATACTAATACAAAAATTAAATGAATAATAAATGGAGATGGACTTGCTCTTCCTTACAGTATAATTCAATTAATAATTTTTAAGGAATGATGGAAATTAAAAATGATTTGATTTATAAATATCATTATTTGATAAAAGGAAATAAAGATCCTTAAAGATATAGGAAATTGGAGGACAGAAGTATTAAAAATTATATGTATAAATGCTCCTGGAATATTTATGGACCCAAAAAATAAGAAGGAAATGTTCACCAAATGATGTGAACATGTTGAAAAAGACACATGGACTAAATTGAATAAGCTCCCACTGATGAAATTTGGACAGTTTGAGCAATAAAATAACTACAAGTATACTAATGGGTTATAACCCATAGACTAAAATAATATCCATGAATCCATACTAATACAAAAATTAAATGAATAATAAATGGAGATGGACTTGCTCTTCCTTACAGTATAATTCAATTAATAATTTTTAAGGAATGATGGAAATTAAAAATGACCCTTAGTAATTACCACAGAGAACATTGTTGCAGAGAAGTAATCATTGAAGGATGCTAAAGTTAATGGGCAAAAGTGAGATGAGAAATAGGACATTTGAATAGTCTCAAAATATCTCCCCTCGAGATATTTATTCATGACAAATGTGAAAACACATTTACAGTAGANATTACCACAGAGAACATTGTTGCAGAGAAGTAATCATTGAAGGATGCTAAAGTTAATGGGCAAAAGTGAGATGAGAAATAGGACATTTGAATAGTCTCAAAGTATCTCCCCACGAGATATTTATTCATGACAAATGTGAAAACACATTTACAGTAGATAATTCTATCATTCAGCACTTTAACCAAGTGATCAAAATCGATCTCATTAGTGGCACAAACTGTACTCATGCACCTTCTGAAATGAAGCACAGACAAGGATAAAGGTCAAAACATCACCTCAGTAGTGATCTTGCCAAAAATATTCTATCCCATCTAATCAGATAAATCCAGGATGAGGGACATTTGATAGGATAACTACTAGGTTGTTGTTTAGTTGCTAAGGCGTGTCCAACTCTTTGCAACCCCATGGACTGTAGCCCATCAGGCTCCTCTGTCCATGGATTTCCCCAGGCAAGAATACTGGAGCAGGTTGCCACAGTCCCTCTCCAGGAGATCCTCCCCACCCAGGTATCAAAGCCACGTCTCCTGCATTGGTAGGTGGATTCTTTACCACTGAGCCAGCAGGGAAGCCCAATAACCACTAGACAGTATTTCTCAAAAGTGTCAAGGTTATTGTGAAAAAGGAAAGAAGGAAGGAGGAGGGAAGAAAGGAAAGGGAGAAAAGGAAAACAGTAACAAAAGACCAAAGACTTCACAGACTGGAGAGACTAAAAGGACAGATAGCCAAGTTGATCAAGAAGTCTAAACTGGATCCTAGACTGGAAAAAGGACTGATCCAGTCTAGTGGAACAACTGACAAAATTCAAATACAGCCTGTAACAACTACTGCATCAGTGCTAATTTCCTGGTTTTAATCATTGTAATGTATACGATATTCACATTAGTTAGAAGCTGGTTGAAGGCATGTGAGAATTTTGTATGATTTTTCCAGTTTCTATAGCCCTAAATTCTTTCAAAATAAGAAGTGAAATACATACGTATCCAAAATCCCCAAATGGTCTTATTGCTGTTGTTTAGTCATTAAGTCATGTCTGACTCTTTGTGAACCCATAGACTGTAGCCCTCCACGCTCCTCTGCCCATGCGGTTTCCCAGGCTGGAGAATACTGGAGTGGGTTGCCATTTTCTTCTCCAAGAATCTTCCCAACCTAGGGATGAAACCCATATCTCCTGCATTGGCAGCTGGGTTCTTTACCACTGAGCCACCAGGGAAGCCCATGGTAGTACCATACTGTTCTGGTTTTTACAGCTTTGTAGTCTATTTTGAAATTGAGAATTCTTAGTCCTTCAACTTTGTTCTTTTTCTAAATTGTTTTGGCTATCCTGGGTCTCCATAAGAATGTTAGGATCAGCTCACCAATTTCCGCAAAGATGCTGGGATTGTGTTGAATCTGTAGATCAATTTGCTGTCATGGGAATAATACTAAGTTTGTGATCTATCAGTACATGATGCCTGTTTGTTTATTTAGGTCTTCTTTAATGTCTAAAAAAACCTTTCTCTGGTTTAATACTGTTCATTTTATAAAACTCTTCTTCCCTCTATGATTAACTGCTTTTTCACTTTACTCATTTAACATGGATCTGTTTCTGTACTCTAATTATACTCCACGACCTATGTCTATTCTGCACTGATGCCGCACTGTTTTACTTACAACAGCTTTGCAGGACACTTTGAAATCAGATAAGGAACGTCTTCCTATGCTTCTAATAATTTGTTTTTCTCAAAATCTCTTGTCCTCACTTATTCTCCCATAGGAATGTCAAAATTACCTTAAGTTCTGAAAGAAAAATTCCACAGCAATCTGAATAGGAGGTACATGTTCCAGTTTATTTCAGGGGCTGGAAGCCTTTATAGCACCGAGAATACCTTTACTTGTTCAACTTTTCTGTTATTTGTGTTTTAAGAATGTGTTATATTTTTCTTTATGGGTCCTGTGAGGGTTAATTTTACACATCACTTCTCACCCATACCTTACCAGGTGACATTTTAATGAGACTTTGGACTTGGAATCCGTGTTGGAATGGCTTAAGACTTCTAGGGATGTCGAGATGAGGTGAGTGTATTTTAATAGCACATGACAAGGACATGAATCTGGGCGGGGGTGGGAAAAAATGGAATGTATAGACCAAACTGTTTCCCCTCAAAATGTATATACTGAAGCCCTAACCACTAATTTGACTGTATTTGGAGATAGGGTCTATAAGGATGTTAGTAGTTACATGAGGCCAAAGGGTGGGGCCTTAATCCAATAGGAAGTGTCCTTATAAGGAGAGGAAGAGACGCCAGAACACTCTGTCTTGGTGTGTACACAGAGAAGAGGTTATGTGAGGATGCGACAGAGGAGCCTGGGGGCTACAGTCCTGTCCCCGGGGTTGCAGAGGAGTCGGACCTGGCTCAGCGACTAAACAACAACAACAATAGAAGGTGGCTGTCTACAAGGCAGTAAGAGAAGTCTGATCCAAACCAACCCTGACAACATCTTGCTTGTGGACTTCAACCCTCTAGAACTGTGAAACAATATAAAGTTCTGCTGTTTAAGGCACACAGTGTGTGCTTTTCTGTTACGGTGCCCTGCAGACTATTAGGGCTTAGTAGGCGGCACTAGTGGTAAGCACCTGCCTGCCAACGCAGGAGACCCAAGAGATGCTGGTTCAGTTCCTGGGCTGGGAAGATACCCTGGAGGGAGGGCATGGCAACCTGCTCCAGTACTCTTGCCTGGAGAATCCCATGGGCAGAGGAGCCTGGCGGGCTACAGTCCAAAGCGTTGCAAGGAGTTGGACATGACTGAAGCGACTTGGCCCATATGCACACAGATTTACTAATACAAGGTCCTACACATTTCTTCATTTTTCCCAGATATATTTTACTGTAATAATATTCAAGGCAGTATCTGGAACTCAGGTTCTGAGACTTTTCTGCACCTATTACTGGTGTTCCTCAGTTCCTTTTCTTGAAGCCTGCTCTGAATGTTATTGCCTCACATGAGTTTATTTTGTAGCTTCTGTTATGTAGCTGCTGCATTCAAAGGGACCTGACCCTGGTTTACCTTCATATCACAGGACAAAGATTTCCAAATGCTATCCTGAGGGCAGACACTTACATTCATTTTAGAGACCAATCAGATTTCTCCCTCAAAGTAAACAAATAAAAAAGTATTAGAAATGGTTGCTATATATTAGTCTCAAATTAAAAACAAAAAGTGGGGCTACAAATCAAGGTTACAATAGTACTAGCTTTTCAATTTCTTTTTTCTAAGATTCTAATTTTATACTCATCCTTCAGTGTCGTATCTTTTTGTCTAGACGGTGTGTTGAAAAGCAGAGACGTTACTCCGCCACCAAAGGTCCGTACAGTAAAGGCTCTGCTCTTCCCAAACGTTGTGAGACCTGGACTGAAAGAAGGAAGAGCACCAAAGAATTGATGCCCTTGAACTACGCTGCTGGAGAAGACTCCTGAGAGTCCTGTGGACAGCCAGGAGATCAAACTATTCAGTCCTAAGGAAAATCAACCCTGAACATTTGTTGGAAGGACTGACACTGAAGCTGAAGCTCCAGTATTTTGGTCACCTGATGCAAACAGCCAACTCATTGGAAAAGTCACTGATGCTAGGAAAGATTGAGGGCAGAAGGAGAAGAGGGCATCAGAGGATGTGATGGTTGGATGGCATCACCGACACAATAAATACCGAGTGTCGGTGATGGACAGGTAGGCCTGGTTTGCTGCAGTCCACGGGGTCACAAAGAGACGAAAATGATTGAGCAAATGAACTGACTGACTGAGGGACAGGGAGGCTGCAGTGCTGTAGTCCATGGGGTTGCAGAGTGGGACATGACTAGGTGACTGAACAACAACATAGCTGATTGACAATACTGTGATAATTTCCGGAGGCCAGGAAAGGGATTCAGCCATACCTAACGTGTATCCATGTGTTCTGACCAACAGAGTGGTAGCCATCAAGGTCATCCACAAGACAAATCAGAGCTTCTCCAGCATCAAGGAGCAGTTTCGAGAGGTTGATAGCTTAAAAATCACAAACCGCACGAACACTGGGAAGCTATTGGAAGTGATCAGAGACTGAGGAGACTCTGTTTATCGTAATGGAGTACGTCAGCGGGGGAGACTTGCAAACCTACCTGGAGGCCAAAGGCCGCGAGACGGAGGGGGAGGCCTGAGGCCCGTTCCGCCAGCGGGTCTCGGCTCTGCAGCACTGCCACCAGCGGGGCGTGGTGCACCGGGACCTGAAGCTGGGCAACCTCCTCCGTGACGCCAACAGCAACGTCAAGGTATCAGACTTCGGCCTTAGCAACCAGTGGCACCCAGAAAAGAAGCTAGACACTTTCTGCGGCAGCCCCGCGCTCATGGCCCCAGAACTCTTCCTGGGGATGGCTTACACAGGCCCAGAGGACGATGTGTGGAGCCTCGGCGTCGTCCTGTACACCATGGTGACTGGATCCCTCCCCTTCGGGGGACAAGGTTTCTGGGAGCTGCGGCAGCGTGTGCTTAGGGGGCAGTACCACGTGCCCAGATATCTACCCACTGAGATAATAAACTTAATAGAATGATAACGCTCAACCCTACCGAGAGAGGGACTTTAGCTGACGATGGGCAGCATGCGTGGGTGAACATGGGCCAGGAGGAGCCACTCCCACCAGCTTGTGAAGAGCACTCTCACCCATACCTCCTGGGCCTCGGACCTCCACCTCCGTCATGTAGCCTTGGCTTCCAAGGGGGTAGACAGGTCTCGCAAACTGATATATTCCATTACCAAAAAGAGTGGAGATGATACTGGGCTGGTGGAGGGACCAGATCCAGGACTTAGATGTCCTCAGTGGGAGTGACAGCATGCACATGAATGAACCAAGGTGAGGGCCCGCACCACCACTGTGAGGCCGGCTGTCTCCTCCAACCTCAGCAGCCAAGATATACGCCTCCTGCCAGCCCTGAGGTGTCCATGCTTATTCCCAATTGGCTTTGGGAGACCACTCAGCAGCAGGAGAACCAGGAGTCAAGGGAGAAGACCAGAGAGCCTGCCACTCCCCCACCCTGCCCGGAGGCGAGGGCCGTCAGCCCCTCTCCAGGCCCCTCAACCCACAACACCCGCGATGCAAGCAGCGCCCAATCCAACAATCACACCGGTGACAATCACACCGGTGACCACCACGCCACGTGCGGGACCAAGCATGCCTGCGGCACCTGCGGCAGGGGTGACAGCAGCCGCACCCGTGATATGAGCCTTACCCGTGATGCCGGGGCGCCTGCCACACCAGGGGAACCAGCCTCCCCCGTGAGGCCTGCAGCACCCGGGACACCAACCTCACCTGGGATCCCAGCCTCACCCATGACGCCTGTAGCACCCGGAACACTAGCCTCACCTGGGATCCCAGCCTCACCCGTGACACCTGCAGCACCCGGGACACCAGCCTCACCTGGGATCCCAGCCTCACCCGTGACACCTGTAGCACCTGGGACACCAGCCTCACCTGGGATCCCAGCCTCACCCGTGACACCTGTGGCACCCGGGACACCAGCCTCACCTGGGATCCCAGCCTCGCCCGTGATCCCAGCCTCACCCGTGGCGCCTGCAGCACCCGGAACACCAGCCTCACCTGGGATCCCAGCCTCACCCGTGACGCCTGCAGCACCTGGGACACCAGCCACACCCGTGATCCCAGCCTCACCCGTGGCGCCTGCAGCACCCGGAACACCAGCCTCACCCGTGATCCCAGCCTCACCCGTGACGCCTGCAGCACCTGGGACACCATCCTCACCTGGGCTCCCAGCCTCACCCGTGACGCCTGCAGCACCCGGGACACCAGCCTCACCTGGGATCCCAGCCTCACCCGTGACACCTGTAGCACCCGGGACACCAGCCTCACCTGGGATCCCAGCCTCACCCGTGACACCTGTAGCACCCGGGACACCAGCCTCACCTGGGATCCCAGCCTCACCCGTGACACCTGTAGCACCCGGGACACCAGCCTCACCTGGGATCCCAGCCTCACCCGTGACACCTGTAGCACCCGGGACACCAGCCTCACCTGGGATCCCAGCCTCACCCGTGACACCTGTAGCACCTGGGACACCAGCCTCACCTGGGATCCCAGCCTCACCCGTGACACCTGTGGCACCCGGGACACCAGCCTCACCTGGGATCCCAGCCTCGCCCGTGATCCCAGCCTCACCCGTGGCGCCTGCAGCACCCGGAACACCAGCCTCACCTGGGATCCCAGCCTCACCCGTGACGCCTGCAGCACCCGGGACACCAGCCTCACCTGGGATCCCAGCCTCACCCGTGACGCCTGCAGCACCCGGAACACCAGCCTCACCCGTGTTCCCAGCCTCACCCATGACATCGGCAGCACCCGGGACACCAGCCTCACCTGGAAACCCAGCCTCACCCGTGACGCCCCAAGCACCCGGACAGCAGCCTCACCTAGGATACCAGCTTCACCTGTGACACCTGCAGCACCGGGAAAGCACTGTGGCGTGCAACGTAGATGACACCCGTGGTACCCGCAATACCCGTGACACCAGTGTCACCCGTGACAGCTGCCTCACCCGTGACACCTGCCGCACCCAGGACACCAGCCTCACATGGGCTCCCAGCCTCACCCGTGACGCCTGCAGCACCCGGGACACCAGCCTCACCTGGGCTCCCAGCCTCACCCGTGACGCCTGCAGCACCCGGGACACCAGCCTCACCCGTGATCCCAGCCTCACCCATGACATCGGCAGCACCCGGGACACCAGCCTCACCTGGGCTCCCAGCCTCACCCGTGACGCCTGCAGCACCCAGGACACCAGCCTCACCTGGGCTCCCAGCCTCACCCGTGACGCCTGCAGCACCCGGGACACCAGCCTCACCCGTGATCCCAGCCTCACCCATGACATCGGCAGCACCCGGGACACCAGCCTCACCTGGGCTCCCAGCCTCACCCGTGACGCCCGCAGCACCCAGGACACCAGCCTCACCTGGGCTCCCAGCCTCACCCGTGACGCCTGTAGCACCCGGGACACCAGCCTCACCCGTGATCCCAGCCTCACCCATGACATCGGCAGCACCCGGGACACCAGCCTCACCTGGGCTCCCAGCCTCACCCGTGACGCCCGCAGCACCCAGGACACCAGCCTCACCTGGGCTCCCAGCCTCACCCGTGACGCCTGTAGCACCCGGGACACCAGCCTCACCCGTGATCCCAGCCTCACCCATGACATCGGCAGCACCCGGGACACCAGCCTCACCTGGGCTCCCAGCCTCACCCGTGACGCCCGCAGCACCCAGGACACCAGCCTCACCTGGGCTCCCAGCCTCACCCGTGACGCCTGTAGCACCCGGGACACCAGCCTCACCCGTGATCCCAGCCTCACCCATGACATCGGCAGCACCCGGGACACCAGCCTCACCTGGGCGCCCAGCCTCACCCGTGACGCCCCAAGCACCCGGACAGCCTCCCCTAGGATACCAGCTTCACCTGTGACGCCTGCAGCACCGGGAAAGCACTGTGGCGTGCAACGTAGATGACACCCGTGGTACCCGCAATACCCGTGACACCAGTGTCACCCGTGACAGCTGCCTCACCCGTGACACCTGCCGCACCCAGGACACCAGCCTCACATGGGCTCCCAGCCTCACCCGTGACGCCTGCAGCACCCGGGACACCAGCCTCACCTGGGCTCCCAGCCTCACCCGTGACGCCTGCCGCACCCAGGACACCAGCCTCACATGGGCTCCCAGCCTCACCCGTGACGCCTGCAGCACCCGCGACAGCACAGGCACTCATGACACCAGCTAGGGCTAAAAGGACCAGCACCCGTGACACCAGGGGCTTCCGTGTCACCAGCCACACCCGACACCAACCTCACCTGCGACGCCCTAAGCACCAGGGACACCGCACGTGCCTGCAAGACAGATGGCACCCGCAATACCCGTGACACCAGTGTCACCCGTGACACCCGCATCATCCATGACTTCAGTGATGCCCGTGACGCCAGGGAACCCATGATAGCTATGATACCAGCAGCACCAGCCTCACCCATGACGCCTGTGGCACCCATGACACAAGGGGCACCCGTGACACCAGCCACACCTGTGACATCAGCCTCACCCATGACGCCCTGAGCCCCCAGGCCTCCACTGGGGCCTGCAACATACCTGGTACACATGGCAACAGGGATACCTGTGACCCCAGGGTCACCAGTGACAGCTGCCTCACCCGGGACCCCAGGGGGCCCACGACACCAGTGGTGACCACGGCACCCATGATCCTCATGCTACAAACGTGACCCGTGACACCACGGGCGCCCGTGACCCAGATGCTGCCCACGGCCACTGGGATACTCGTGACACCAGGGGCACCCGTGGACCCGCGTCGCCCACAACTCTCACAGAACCCATGGCACACGGGACAACCACAGCACCCGTGACACCTGCAGCACCTCTCTACTCCTAACATCAGCGGCAAAGTCCCCGAGAGAACCCACTGCCTCCCGGGTGTGCCTGAGGCCGGAAGCTCCACCCTTGTTGGGCAGCCCGACATGTCCCCAGTCACTCCCTTGGCCTCACCCAGAAAGAGAAGGGGGTGGCTTGGAGAATGTGGAAATGTCTCTACAGTTGTCATTGCTGTGGCTGCCCAGCAAGAGGGCTAATAATAAAGTGACACCAGAAACAGCCAAGGAATGACCTACCAAGCTCCCTGGGA
The DNA here is from genome assembly GCA_006410655.1 of Kobus ellipsiprymnus. Classification (NCBI taxonomy): domain Eukaryota; kingdom Metazoa; phylum Chordata; class Mammalia; order Artiodactyla; family Bovidae; genus Kobus; species Kobus ellipsiprymnus. Next base: position 68,969 of record SJYR01006010.1, on the reverse strand, counting down.
CCTGGTCATGCTCCCACCTGGATGATGGGATTCAAATCCAGCACCTCCACTGCCTTCAGGAAAGCCTCCAATCCAAAACCCTGGCCAGCTCAGAGGATGCTCTGGAGTGGTCTGGGTGACCAGAAGAGGCACCACCCTGGCCTGGCTCTCCCTCCTCCCCTGCTGGGTGAAACTTCAGAGACTGGACTGTGCCCTGGGGCATGACCCCCATCCCCCACACTTCTGTCTTCCATGTTGGTGGCGGAGGGGATAATGCTTGTCAACTCCTTGGTTTTTCAGTCTTAATAGACTTGATACTCCAGAAAGATGTATCACACACTGTTTTGCCTCCTCTCTGGTTAGAGAAGTGTGTAGTCACGTAGTACTTGGTGTTAATGACCGAAGAATTAGCACAATCGTTCCCAAGAGCAACAATTGCTGCACTGCAGGGCAGACATGCAGAAAGAGGGTATTATCCCCCTGCACTGACATTACCTAATATTTTCAGAAGGGTCAAAGAGAACTTTTGGTCCCTGCAGCCAGTGTTAATGGGACCGGGCCGTCTGGGATAGGCTAATAAGTCCTGTGAACCAGCCTGTGAACTCACCCGTGACACCTGCAGCACCCAGGAAACCAGCCTCACCTGGGCTCCCAGCCCTCACCCGTGACGCCTGCAGCACCCGGGACACCAGCCTCACCTGGGCTCCCAGGCTCACCTGTGATGCCTGCAGCACCCAGGAAACCAGCCTCACCCGTGATCCTAGCCTCACCCATGACATCGGCAGCACCTGGGACACCAGCCTCACCTGGGCTCCCAGCCTCACCCGTGACGCCTGCAGCACCCAGGAAAGCAGCCTCACCTGGGCTCAGGCCCTCAGCCGTGACGCCTGCAGCACCCGGGACACCAGCCTCACCCGGGCTCCCAGCCCTCACCCGTGACGCCTGCAGCACCCTAGACACCCGCCTCACCTGGGCTCCCAGCCTCACCTGTGATGCCTGCAGCACCCAGGAAACCAGCCTCACCCGTGATCCCAGCCTCACCCATGACATCTGCAGCACCCGGGACACCAGCCTCACCTGGGATCCCAGCCTCACCCGTGTTACCTGCAAGACCCGGGACACCAGCCTCACCCGTGACACATGTAGCACCCGGGACACCAGCCTCACCTGGGCTCCCAGCCTCACCCGTGACGCCTGCAGCGCCCGCGACAGCACAGGCCCTCATGACACCAGCTAGGGCTAAAAGGACCAGCACCTGTGACACCAGGGGCTTCCGTGTCACCAGCCACACCCATGACACCAACCTCACCTGCGATGCCCTAAGCACCTGGGACACCACAGGTGCCTGCAACACAGATGGCACCCGCAATACCCGTGACACCAGTGTCACCCGTGACACCCGCATCATCCATGACTTCAGTGATGCCCGTGACGCCAGTGAACCCATGATAGCTATGATACCAGCAGCACCAGCCTCACCCATGACGCCTGTGGCACCCATGACACAAGGGGCACCCGTGACACCAGCCACACCTGTGACATCAGCCTCACCCATGACGCCGAGCACCCAGGCCTCCACTGGGGCCTGCAACATACATGATACACATGGCAACAGGGATACTGTGATCCCAGGGTCACCAGTGACAGCTGCCTCACCCGGGACCCCAGGGGGCCCGCGACACCAGTGGTGACCACGGCACCCATGATCCTCATGCTACAAACGTGACCCGTGACACCACGGGCGCCCGTGACCCAGATGCTGCCCACGGCCACTGTGATACTCGTGACACCAGGGGCACCCGTGGACCCGCGTCGCCCTCTGTGACCCCAGGGTCACCAGTGACAGCTGCCTCACCCGGGACCCCAGGGGGCCCGCGACACCAGTGGTGACCACGGCACCCATGATCCTCATGCTACAAACGTGACCCGTGACACCACGGGCGCCCGTGACCCAGATGCTGCCCACGGCCACTGTGATACTCGTGACACCAGGGGCACCCATGGACCCGCGTCGCCCACAACTCTCACAGAACCCATGGCACACGGGAAAAACACAGCACCCGTGACACCTGCAGCACCTCTCTACTCCTAACATGAGCGGCAAAGTCCCCGAGAGAACCCACTGCCTCCCGGGTGTGCCTGATGCCAGAAGCTCCACCCTTGTTGGGCAGCCCGACAACATGTCCCCAGTCACTCCCTTGGCCTCACCCAGAAAGAGAAGGGGGTGGCTTGGAGAATGTGGACATGTCTCTACAGGTATCATTGCTGTGGCTGCCCAGCAAGAGGGCTAATAATAAAGTGATACCAGAAACAGCCAATGAATGACCTATGAATCCCATGGGCAGAGGAGCCTGGCGGGCTACAGTCCAAAGCGTTGCAAGGAGATGGACATGACTGAAGCGACTTGGCACATATCCACACAGATTTACTAATACAAGGTCCTACACACTTGTTCATTTTTCCCAGACATTTTTTACTGTAATAATATTCAAGGCAGTATCTGGAACTCAGGTTCTGAGACTTTTCTGCACCTGTTACTGGTGTTCCTCAGTTCCTTTTCTTGAAGCCTGCTCTGAATGTTATTGCCTCACAGGAGTTTATTTTGTAGCTTCTGTTATGGAGCTACTGCATTCAAAGGGACCTGACCCTGGTTTACCTTCATATCACAGGACAAAGATTTCCAAATGCTATCCTGAGGTCAGACACATACATTCATTTTAGAGACCAATCAGATTTCTCCCTCAAACAAACAAAAAGTATTAGAAATGGTTGCTATATATTAGTCTCAAATTAAAAACAAAGAGTGGGGCTACAAATCAAAGTTACAATAGTACTAGCTTTTCAATTTCTTTTTTCTAAGATTCTAATTTTGTACTCATCATTCAGTGTCATATCTTTTTGTCTAGACTGTGTTGAAAAGCAGAGACGTTACTCCGCCACCAAAAGTCCGCATAGTAAAGGCTCTGCTCTTCCCAAAGGTTGTGAGACCTGGACTGAAAAAAGGAGGGGCACCAAAGAATTGATGTCCTTGAACTATGGTGCTGGAGAAGACACCTGAGAGTCCTGTGGACAGTCAGGAGATCAAACTATTCAGTCCTAAGGAAAATCAACCCTGAATATTCGTTGGAAGGACTGATACTGAAGCTGAAGCTCCAGTATTTTGGTCACCTGATGCCAACAGCTAACTCATTGGAAAAGTCGCTGATGCTAGGAAAGATTGAGGGCAGAAGGAGAAGAGGGCATCAGAGGATGTGATGGTTGGATGGCATCACCGACACAATAAACTCAGAGAGTCGGTGATGGACAAGTAGGCCTGGTTTGCTGCAGTCCATGGGGTCACAAACAGACAAAAATGATTGAACAAATGAACTGACTGACTGAGGGACAGGGAGGCTGCAGTGCTGTAGTCCATGGGGTTGCACAGTGGGACATGACAAGGTGACTGAAGAACAACATAGCTGATTGACGATATTGTGATAATTTCCGGGGGCCAGAAAAGGGATTCAGCCATACATAACATGTGTATCCATGTGTTCTGACCAACAGAGTGGTAGCCATCAAGGTCATCCAAAAGACAAATCAGAGCTTCTGCAGCATCAAGGAGCAGTCTCGAGAGGTTGATAGTTTGAAAAGCACAAACCACCCGAATGTTGTGCAGCTCCTAGAAATAATTGAGACTGAGGAGACTCTGTTTATCGGAATGGAGTACGTCAGCGGGGGAGACTTGCAAACCTACCTGGAGGCCAAAGGCCGCGTGACGGAGGGGGAGGCCCGAGGCCCGTTCCGCCAGCTGGACTCGGCTCTGTAGCACTGCCACCAGCGGGGCGTGGTGCACCGGGACCTGACGCTGGGCAACCTCCTCCTCGATGCCAACAGCAACGTCGAGATATCAGACTTCAGCCTTAGCAACAGGTGGCAACCAGGAAAGAAGCTCGACAAAATCTGCGGCAGCCCCGCGCTCATGGCCCCAGAATTCTTCCTGAGGATGCCTTACACAGGCCCAGACGTGGATGCGTGGAGTCTCGGCAGCGTCCTGTACTCCACGGTGACTGGATCCCTCCCCTTTGAGGACAAGATTTCCGGGAGCTGCGGCAGCGGGTGCTTAGGGGGCAGTACCACGTGCCCAAATATCTATCTAATGAGATAAGGAACTTAAGAGCAAGCATGCTAAAACTCAACCCTACAAGAGACGGACTTTAGATGACGTTGGGCAGCATGCGTGGGTGAACATGGGCCAGGAGGAGCCCTCCTGCCGGCCCGTGAAGAGCACCCTGAGGTGACAGTGGAGACCATACTGGGCTGGTGGAGGGACCTAATCCAGGGCTGAGACATAAGCAGCGGCAGTGACATGAGTGAACCCAAGGTGAGGGCCCGCACCACGACTGTG
>SJYR01006010.1:52412-64545 GCA_006410655.1 Kobus ellipsiprymnus | reverse complement strand
TCTTCCTGGGGATGCCTTACACAGGCCCAGACGTGGATGCGTGGAGTCTCGGCAGCGTCCTGTACTCCACGGTGACTGGATCCCTCCCCTTTGAGGACAAGATTTCCGGGAGCTGCGGCAGCGGGTGCTTAGGGGGCAGTACCACGTGCCCAAATATCTATCTAATGAGATAAGGAACTTAAGAGCAAGCATGCTAAAACTCAACCCTACAAGAGACGGACTTTAGATGACGTTGGGCAGCATGCGTGGGTGAACATGGGCCAGGAGGAGCCCTCCCGCCGGCCCGTGAAGAGCACCCTGAGGTGACAGTGGAGACCATACTGGGCTGGTGGAGGGACCTAATCCAGGGCTGAGACATAAGCAGCGGCAGTGACATGAGTGAACCCAAGGTGAGGGCCCGCACCACGACTGTGGGCCCGGCCGTTACCTCCGACCTCAGCAGCCAAGAGCATAAGCCTACCGCCAGCCCTGAGATATCCGTGCTTATTCCCGCTTGGCTTTGGGAGACCATTCAGTACAGGACAACCAGGAGTCAAGGGAGAAGACCGGAGAGCCTGCCACTCCCAATCCTGCCCAGAGGCAAGCAACATCACCCCCAGCCCAGTCCCCTCCCCTCGCAACACCTGCAGTGACAGCGGCGCCCGAGCCGCCGATCATGCCGGCGACCGCCACGCCACGTGCGGGACCAGGCTCACCTGCGGTGGGCGTGACAGCAGCCACACCCGTGATACCAGCCTTACCCGTGACTCCAGGGGCGCCCACGACACAGATGGCACCCACGGCAACTGAGATACACGTGACACCAGGGGCACCGAGGACACCAGCGTCACCCGTGGCTCCCACGCCGCCCACGACACTCGCAGACCCGTGGCACACAGGACGAGCACATCACCTGTGATGCCCAGCACACTAACGGCACCCAAGACATCAGCGGTAAAGTCCCAGGAGGAACGCACTGCCTCCCGGGTGTGCCTGACGCCGGAAGCTCCACGTTTGTTGGGCAGCTCGACAACATGTCCCCAGTCACTCCCTCTGGCCTCACCCAGAAAACGAAGGGGGTGGCTGGGAGACTTTGGAGACGTATATTTAAATATCTTTACCATGGGCTGCCCAGCAAGAGGCTAATGATAAAGTGACACCACAGGCAGACAGCGGATGACCTGCCAAGCTCCCTGGGAACTGGGAACTGGTCACCTTCCCACCTGGATGATGGGATTCAAATCCAGCACCTCCACCGCCTTCAGGAAAGCCTCGTATCCAAAACCCTGGCCAGCTCGAAGGATGCTCTAGAGTGGTATGGGCGACCAGAAGAGGCACCACCCTGGCCTGGCTGGCCCTCCTGCACTGCTGGCTGAAACTTCAGAGACTGGACAGTCCCCTGGGGCATGACCCCATCCCCGACACTTCTGGCTTTCACGTTGGCAGGGGAGGGTATACCGTTAGTCGCTTCAGTCGTGTCCGACCCTGTGCAGCCCCAGAGACGGCAGCCCACCGGGCTCCCCTGTCCCTGGGATTCTCCAGGCAAGAACACTGGAGAGGGTTGCCATTTCCTTCTCCAGTGCATGAAAGTGAAAAGTGGAAGGAGTTGCTCAGTCGTGTCCGACTCTCTGCAGCCCCATGGNCCTGTCCCTGGGATTCTCCAGGCAAGAACACTGGAGAGGGTTGCCATTTCCTTCTCCAGTGCATGAAAGTGAAAAGTGGAAGAAGTTGCTCAGTCGTGTCCGACTCTCTGCAGCCCCATGGACTGCAGCTTACCAGGCTCCGCCATCCATGGGGTTTTCCAGGCAAGAGTACTGGAGTGGGGTGCCACAGTTTGGGATGCAGGACCTCATGGCCACCTCTGCTACAAAGGTGGCTCACACTGCAAATTATGAGATCCCTCACACAATTGGTAAAGGCCCCTTTGCCAAAGTGAAGTTGGCATGTTCTGACCACGGGAGTGGTAGCCATCAAGGCCATTGACAAGGCAAATCAGCGCTTCTCCAGTCGCCAGGAACTGGGTTCACAGGTTAACAGCCTGAGAAAATTGTCAAACTCCTTTAAGTGACTGACACTGAGGAGACTCTGTTTATAGTATTGTAGTACCTCAGTGGGGGACACGTGTTTACCCACTTGGAGGCCAAACGCGGCGAGGCAGATGGGGAGGCCCGAGGCCCGATCCGCCAGCTGGTCTCAGCTCTGCAGCAGGGCCACCGGGGCCTGAGGAGCACCGGGACTTGGGGCTGGGCCACCTCCTCCTCGGTGCCTACAACAAGGCCAAGATCTCCGACTTTGGCCTTAGTGACCAGTGACGCTCAGGAAAGAAGCTAGACACTTTCTGCTCAGTCCTGCGTTCATGGCTCCAGAACTCTTCCTGGGGATGCCTTACACAGGCCCAGACGTGGATGCGTGGAGCCTCGGCGGCGTCCTGCACTCCATGGTGACTGGATCCCTCCCCTTCGGGGGGCAAGATTTCCGGGAGCTGCGGCAGCGTGTGCTTAGGGGGCAGTACCACGTGCCCAAATATCTATCTAATGCGATAAGAGACTTCTAGAAACAATGCTAACGCTCATCTCTCCCAACAGACGTACTTCAGATGATGTTTGGCAGCATTAATGGGTGACATGGGCCAGGAGGCGCCACTCTGCCAGCCTGTGAAGAGCACTCTCAACAATACTCCTGGGCCTCGGTTTCCACCTCCATCATGCGGGCTTTGGCCTCCAAGGGGGTAGACAGGTCTCCCCAACTGATATATTCTATTACCAGAAAGAGTGGAAATGATACTGGGCCGGTGGAGGGACCAGATCCAGGACTTAGATGTCCTCAGTGGTAGTGACAGCATGCACGTGAATGAACCCCAGGTGAGGGCCCACACCATCATCGTGAGCCAGGCCATACCTCCGACCTCAGCAGCCAAGAACATACACCTTCTGCCAGCCCTGAAGAGTCCATGCTTATTCCCAACTGGCTTTGGGAGACCATTCAGCAGCAGGACAACCAGGAGTCAAGGGAGAAGACCAGAGAGCCTGCCACTCCCTAACCCTGCCCAGAGGCGAGGACCGTCACCCCCAGCCCAGGCCCCTCCACCCGCAACACCCACGGTGACAGCCAAGCCCAAGCCGCCGATCATGCCGGCATCCACCATACCATGTGCGGGAGCAGGCTCACCTGCGGCACCTGTNGTCACCCCCAGCCCAGGCCCCTCCACCCGCAACACCCACGGTGACAGCCAAGCCCAAGCCGCCGATCATGCCGGCATCCACCATACCATGTGCGGGAGCAGGCTCACCTGCGGCACCTGTGGCAGGCGTGACAGCAGCCGCACCCATGATACCAGCCATACCCCTGATGCCAGGGGCACCTGCCACACCATCAGCACCTGGGACAGCTGCGGCACCAGAGGAACCAGCCTCACCTGTGATGCCCCAAGCACCCGGGACACCAGCCTCACCTGGGATCCCAGCCTCACCCGGGACGCCCCAAGCACCCGGGACTGCACAGGCACCATGACACCAGTGCCACCCGTTGACCCGCGTTGCCCACAACTGTCACAGAACCCATGGCACACGGGACAACCACAGCACCCGTGACACCTGCGGCACCAATGCACCATGACATCAGCGGCAAAGTCCCTGCAGGAGCCCACTGCCTCCCGCGTGTGCCTGATGCGGGAAGCTCCACCCTTGTTGGGCAGCCCGAGAACATGTCCCCAGTCACTCCCTCTGGCCTCACCCATCTGGAAACCCAGCCTCACCCGTGACGCCCCAAGCACCCGGACAGCAGCCTCACCTAGGATACCAGCTTCACCTGTGACGCCTACAGCACCGGGAAAGCACTGTGGCGTGCAACGTAGATGACACCCGTGGTACCTGCAATACCCGTGACACCAGTGTCACCCGTGACAGCTGCCTCACCCGTGACACCTGCAGCACCCAGGACACCAGCCTCACATGGGCTCCCAGCCTCACCCGTGACGCCTACAGCACCCGCGACAGCACAGGCACTCATGACACCAGCTAGGGCTAAAAGGACCAGCACCTGTGACACCAGGGGCTTCCGTGTCACCAGCCACACCCGACACCAACTTCACCTGCGACGCCCTAAGCACCTGGGACACCGCAGGTGCCTGCAACACAGATGGCACCCGCAATACCCGTGACACCAGTGTCACCCGTGACACCCACATCATCCATGACTTCAGTGATGCCCGTGACGCCAGTGAACCCATGATAGCTATGATACCAGCAGCACCAGCCTCACCCATGACGCCTGCAGCACCCAGGACACCAGCCTCACCTGTGACGCCCCAAGGACCCGGAAAACCAACCTCACCTTGGCTCCCAGCCTCACCTGTGACGCCCCAAGGACCCGGGAAACCAGCCTCACCTGGGCTCCCAGCCCTCACCCGTGACACCTGCAGCACCCAGGACACCAGCCTCACCCGTGATCCCAGCCTCACCCATGACATCGGCAGCACCCGGGACACCAGCCTCACCTGGGATCCCAGCCTCCCCCGTGATGCCTGCAGCACCCAGACAGCAGCCTCACCTAGGATACCAGCTTCACCTGTGACGCCTGCAGCACCGGGAAAGCACTGTGGCGTGCAACGTAGATGACACCCGTGGTACCCACAATACCCGTGACACCAGTGTCACCTGTGACAGCTGCCTCATCCGTGACACCGGCAGCACCCGGGACACCAGCCTCACATGGGCTCACAGCCTCACCCGTGACGCCTGCAACACCCGGGACACCAGCCTCACCCGGGATCCTAGCCTCACCCGGGATCCCAGCCTCACCCGGGACGCCCCAAGCACCCGGGACTGCACAGGCACCATGACACCAGTGTCACCTGTGGACCCGCGTTGCCCACAACTCTCACAGAACCCATGGCACGGACAACTACACAGGACAACCACAGCACCCGTGACACCTGCGGCACCAATGCACCATGACATCAGTGGCAAAGTCCCTGCAGGAACCCACTGCCTCCCGGGTGTGCCTGATGCGGGAAGCTCCACCCTTGTTGGGCAGCCCGAGAACATGTCCCCAGTCACTCCCTCTGGCCTCACCCAGGACAAGAAGGGGGTGGCTAGCAGAATCTGGACATGTGTGTATAAATATATTTGCTGTGGGCTGCCTAGCAAGAGGGCTACCAAAGTAACACCAGAAACAGCAAATGGATGACCTGCCAAGCTCCCTAGGACCTGGTCATGTTCCACCTGGATGAAGAGCACTCCCACCCATGATACCTCCTGGGCCTCGGACAACCACCTCTGTCGTGCAGCCTTTGGCCTCCAAGGGGGTAGACAGGTCTCCCCAACTGATATATTCTATACCACAAAGAGTGGAGATGATCCTGGGCTGGTGGAGGGACCAGATCCAGGACTTAGAAGTCCTCAGTGGTAGTGACAGCATGTACGTGAATGAACCCAAAGTGAGGGCCTGCACCATCACTGTGAGCCCGGCCATTACCTCCGACCTCAGCAGCCAACAACATACGCCTCCTGCCAGCCCTGAAGAATCCACGCTTATTCCCAAGTGGCTTTAGGAGACCATTCAGTAACAGGAGAACCAGGAGTCAAGGGAGAAGACCAGAGAGCCTGCCACTCCCCAACCCTGCCCAGAGGTGAGGACCGTCACCCCCAGCCCAGGCCCCTCCACCCACAACACCCGCGATGCCAGCAGCGCCCGATCCGCCGATCACGCTGGGGACTGCCATGCCACGTGCGGGACCAGGCGCACCTGCGGCACCTGCAGCACGCTCAGTAAGACTAGCTGTGCTATGTTCTAACCCAATTCTTAAAAAGCTGACTCATATCAATAGGTCAGGACTGAGCACCAAAAACTTATTCAAAACTAATCAAATCCTGGACAAGGTCACCGCAGCAACCTGGTTTCAGTCAATCAAGGATGCAGTCCTACCATGTGTCTGGCCTAAGATTCGATTTGCTCCCCCTTTCCTCAACTTTCTTAATTTACTTCTTCTCAGGTCAACAATGGAGAAGGAAATGGCAACCCACTCCAGTATTCTTGCCTGGACAATCCCAGGGACAGCAGAGCCTGGTGGGCTACCGTCTGTGGGGTCGCACAGAGTCAGACACGACGGACGCGACTTAGCAGCAGCAGCAGCAGCAGTAGCAGGTCAACGAAATACAGGCTCAACTTCTGATACAACATGGATATCAACCCCTGATCCCTCTGATGACTTCCTCAAGCCACTCCCCTTGGATAGACATCAGCAGCCCTTACTGGCCCTCCTCGTTGACAGCTAGCAAGTGATGGACACCCAAGGCCCCTCACTGCCCCAACTCAGCAGGAAGCAGCCAGGAGGAATGACACCCATTTCCCCAGTGAACTGGGGTCCATACACTTCAGGGGGGACTGTTATGTAGGAAGTTAAACGTGAGCAACTTGAAGGGAGGCCTGGCTGAAAGGGATGTGAACTCATCTCTAAACTCCATCCCAGACACACCCAGCAGAGCACACAGATATATTCCCAAATAATCACAGAGACTTTTCAACTCCTGCACACGCGCCCTAGGCACACCGTGGATACAAAAAGACCACAGGGGTTTCTCCTAGTAACCTTAGGCGGTTAGGAGACCATTAAGGACTCGCGAATATTCGACATCTAACAGGCAGAATTATGGGAAGACCTAAATAACTCGGCCAGCTGTTAGACGACTTATCATTGTCAGTCAGCCTTGCGCAGATGCCCATTTGCATTCCCTTCCATTGACTGGTGGTGGGTACAAGCCCTATTTCACCTGGGCAATATCAAAAGGAAATGTAAAAGGGGGAAGCCAAGAGGGTCAACAGGGTGAGGAGGACTCCTTTGGGGGTGCTGGCCTAATAAGAGATCTGTCTGCTTGAGTTGAACTGAGCTGTAACGTGTCTGCTGTTCCACACCTTTTGCTCCATCACTCCAAAATTTTGTCGCGACAAAACAAGAAACGAGGAAAAGAAATCAGCCAACCTGACAGTTCTGTAGTATTGTTGGCATCCTCATCACTGTTGGCACAGTTAGCACTCTTAGTGACGGCTGGTAGTATAGGTAGATTGCAGGACCTCATGGCCATCTCTGCAAAAAGGTGGCTCATATTAAGCATTATACAGATCCTTCACAGAGGAGGACAGCAGTACCATGTGCCCAAATATCTAAGGAAATAATAGACTTACTAGAAACAATGCTAACGCTCATCCCTACCAACAGAGGTACTTTAGATGATGTTTGGCAGCATCCATAGCTGATCACGGGCCAGGAGGCACTACTCCCACCAGCCTGTGAAAAGCACTCCCATCCATCATACCTCCTGGGCCTCGGACCTCCACCTCCGTCATGCAGCCTTTGTCCTCCAAGGGTGTAGAAAGGTCTCCCCAACTGATATATTCTATACCAGAAAGAGTAGAGATGATACTGGGCTGGTGGAAGGACCAGATCAAGGGCTTAGAAGTCCTCAGTGGTAGTGACAGCATGCACGTGAATGAACCCAAGGTGAGGGCCTGCACCATCATTGTGAGGCCGGCTGTTTCCTCCAACCTCAGCAGCCAAGAACATACGCCTCCCGCCAGCCCTGAAGAGTCCACACTGATTACCAACTGGCTTTGAGAGACCATTCAGCAGCAGGAGAACCAGGAGTCAAGGGAGAAGACCAGAGAGCCTGCCACTCCCCCATCCTGCCCAGAGGTGAGGACCGTCACCCCCAGCCCAGGCCCCTCCACCCACAACACCCGCGATGCCAGCAGCGCCCGATCCGCCGATCACGCTGGGGACTGCCGGAGGGCATAGTTATTGCCAAATCCTTGGTTCTTCTCTTCGTTCTGTCTTACTAATCTTTATGCTCCAGAAAGATCTACTGCACTGCTTTGCATTCTCTCTGGTTCGAGAAGTGTGTAGTCACGGAGTACTTAGAGTTAATGACCTAAGAATCAGTGCAGTCATTCCCAAGAGCAAAAACTGCTGCCCTGCATTGCAGGGCCGACATGCAGAAAGAGTGTATTATCCCCCTGCACTGACATTACCTAATATTTTCAGAAGGGGCAAAGGAAACTTATGGTCTCTGCAGCTAGGGCTAATAGGACCTGGACGTCTGGGATAGGATAATAAGTCATGTGAACCAGCCAGTCTGTGGTGTGGTCAGGTCCTTGTGCGGATGACTTTCCTCAATATCCTGCTGGAGCTGGGATCTCTCCTTCCCTATGGGGAGGAACCCTGTTGCATGGCGTTTTTTAAATTTTTTTGATATGGATCATTTTTAGTTTTTTTTTTTTTTTTTAACTTTTTTTTATTTATTTATTTATTTATTTAAATTTTTAACTTTAGTTTACTTTACAATAGTGTATTGGTTTTGCCAAACATTGACATGAATTCACCACGAGTGTACTTGCGTTCCCAAACATGAATCCCCTCCCACCTCCCACCCCATACCATCTCTCTGGGTCCTCTCCATGCACCAGCCCCAAGCATCCTGCATCCTACATAAAATGACAGAAGAGAAGAATTCTGGCAGTCCTTGCACTAGGGATAAGGAAGAGAGACAAATGAATCGTAGTCTGTACCCTCTGGGTTTGCTCATGCATGTTCTGCACGCTCATGCACGCAGATCTCCATGTTCTGCTTTACCTCTACCTTAAGAAGCTCTATGTGCCAGTTATTAAAATTGTTATTAAATTAATAAAAAGTTATTTAATTGTCATTAAGATTATAGGTCCTGAGGTCTAATCTATAACACTGTTTAAAATCTGATTCTGCCATCTACTTAGCAGCATAGCCATAAAAGACTTGTTTATCCTTTCAGCTGTTCCAAACAGTGAAGATAGCATTTACTCCGAAGTGTCAAGTGAAAGTGAAAGTCACTCAGTTGTGTCCGACTGAGTCGTGTCCACGGAACTCTCTAGGCCGGAATACTGGAGTGGGTAGCCAGTCCGTTCTCCAGGGGATTTTCCCAACCCAGGGATTGAACCCAGGTCTCCCGCATTGCAGGCGGATTCTTTACCAGCTGAGCCATAAGGGAAGCCCAAAGTGTCAAGGTTAAATTAAACAAGGCAGGTAAGGTAAGCTTAAGACAGTACAGTATAATAAATCATTGCTACTAGTATTATACTTTTTCTAGCATTTGTTTATCAATGGAGACACCATTGCTTAGGGCTGGATAATTCTGCTCTATGCAAATCTTTCTAGAGTGTTTCTGCCCACTAAATACCAGTAACGTCCTCCAAGTCATTGGAACAAACCAAACTCTCCCCAGGTATGTTCAAACATGGAGAGAGTACTATTGTGCCTCCTGGGTGAGCACTTAGATAGCAAACTTCTTAAGGACTGGTTAATTTTTGTGTTCTCAGTCTAATACCGTGATGAGCACGAAACTCAATAAACACCCTCAATAAAAACGAGTAGAGAATGAATAAAACAATATAATTTTATACATATGCTTGAAATGCCTCCATATATATTTATAACTTTTGTTTTGTATATGGTTCTACTAAATGCCTAGGATCCCTCATTAAATTGCAGGTAGTTCCGAGGGGAAATACTCTCAGCTGTTACTAACGTCAAGGTGGGTGGATGCCAGCTGTGACAAAAGCCCTGCAGGAGTAGTTCACGGGACAGGAAACGTGGAGATACAGTAGTGTTCAATACAAATTCAAAGCTGAGAAGCTATGTATGGTCTCTAATTGTATCGCTGCAAAAAATCTGTGCATAAAAATAACATGTGACAATGGGAGCCCAATGGGAGACACATCTCTTATTCTAAAAGAAACTGAAACCCAAGGTCCTTTTCCATCTATCATCCTTTTTTCCTCTTTCTTTCTTACAGAATTACACCACATCCCATATTTCTCTTTCCTCGGTAATCATTCTTCCTGAGAAACTAATCTGAAATTCTTTATTTAATATCAGTTTTTATTTAATTAGTCAAATTCTTACCATAATTCCTTGAGAACTCACTCCCCAGGAATGAATGCTCAATGCTTTTGCCCTCAACTCTCTAAAAGTCAGTGGACTCGTGAGCACTTTGGTTTTCTTTCCAGCTCTCTCAAAGCACTTTATTCTCAAGAACATATCCATTCTCATAGCCTCAACAATGACAACTTATCTTCGAGTACTTATCATGAGAAACCCAAAACTCACAAAGGTTAATTCTGTAAAAAAGATTCACTACACAACTGACAATCTATAACAATTAGTCTACATTTAAGATCCCTCCCTACTTAACACACAGATCTGCTAATGTATTGAGACAACCGAGGCAGCATACACTGGTTAGCACATGTATACATCTATTAGCACCACGAAATACAAGTATCTAGGTACTCAAACTCAGAGAAATGGAAAATATAATACAATGGGGACTTTCCTAGCAGTCCAACGGTTAAGACTCTGCCCTTCCACTACAGGGAGCACAGATTCAATCCCTGCTCAGGGAATTAAGATCCCACATGCCGTGTAGCAGGGTCAAAAAGTAAAAAAAGAAAAAAGAAAATATGGCAATGGTGGTTTCTAGGAACTAAAAAGAAGTAGACATGGAGCACTGTTTAATGGTTATAGAGTTTCACTTTGCAAGATTAAAAAATTCTGGAGATTGGTTGCACAAAAATGTAAATATACTTAATACTATTTAACGGCACACTTGAAAATGATTTAGATGATATTAATGCATTTTACATTATGTGTATTTTACCACAAGTTTTTTAAATATCAAAAAGAGAGTTCAAGGGAAACAATGACAGAAATCTAAATGACCTTGCATGCAGATTGCATGCTAAAAGTCTCTAAAGTTTCACTTCACGATAGAGTCCAAGACAGACTTTACTATGTGTTAGGTTTGTGCATAAAAGACCAGACAAGATTCAAATCAATATACCAATGATTTGCTAAAAAACAAAAAACAAAAAACTTTGTGATGACTAAAAGATTAGAAAATAAATATGCATTTATAGTTTTTCACAAAGTAAGACAGACTGTAGATTCTCAGAGACAAGTGCACAGATTCGGCTGCTGCCCCTGGCCTCAGGCGTGGGATAGCTGCTCTCGCCCGCGTGCTGTGTGCCATTGCCCCCGCCCACACACTGCGTGCCGTTGCCGCTGCCCGCGTGCCCCCGCTGCCGCCCGCACACTATACCTAGTGCAGATTCACTGGGTATATGGTAACAGCAACAACAAGAAATTAATTCTTTGTTCATTCTAAGAATTAGTGGCCAGTTGGAATTGGAATATAAATTGCTTTAAATATAAGATACAGATAACTGTAATTACTTATTTCCTTTTAAGTTTTTCACTGCTGCTGCTGCTAAGTCATTTCAGTCGTGTCCGACTCTGTGCTGACCCCCTAGACGGCAGCCCACCAGGCTTCCCCGTCCCTGGGATTCTCCAGACAAGAGCACTGGAGTGGGGTGCCATTGCCTTCTCCAATGCATGAAAGTGAAAAGTGAAAGGGAAGGTGCGCAGTCGTGCCCGACTCTAGCGAACCCATGGACTGCAGCCCACCAGGCTCCTCCGTCCCTGGGATTCTCCAGACAAGAGCACTGGAGTGGGGTGCCATCGCCCTCTCCTAGTTTTCCAGTATTTACTGGTAAATAGTGGTACTGTTCTCCATGAACTTATCTAAATGATCTTTTCACCATGAAGCTCTAAATAATAAAGACCTCCTTCAGTTATGTCCTGTGTACAGATTGCTTTCAACTCCATCTTTGGACCAGAGTAATCTAAGTTTACTTGGGTTTCCCTTACCTTGGACAAGGGGTATCTCCTCACTGCTGCCCCTCTTGACCTTGAACATCTCCTGTGGGCCCTCCCGCGCCCACGCAGCCAGCGCTCCTCCAACGTGGGGTTGCTCTCCCTGCTGCTGCCCCTGGCCTCGGGAGTGGGGTAGTTCCTCTCCGCTGCTCCTGTGCACTGCTCCTCCGCAGCCTGGCACTCTCCGCCGCTGCCCCTAGCCTCGGACGCGGGGTAGCTGCTCTCGGCTGTTCCCTCGCCTTCGCAGCCTGGCTTAAGGGCCATCGGCCCTGGCCTCAGGCTTTAGGTAGCTCCTGTCGCCCGTGCGCCGCCACCACCACCGCCGCCGCCGGCCGCGCTCTGCGCGCGCGCGCCGCCGCCCACGCTCTGCACGCCGCCCGCCGTCCACGCTCTGCGCGCCACCGCCGCCGCCCA
>SJYR01006010.1:17537-31562 GCA_006410655.1 Kobus ellipsiprymnus | reverse complement strand
TTCCCAGCATCAGGGTCTTTTCAAATGAGTCAGTTCTTCGCATCAGGTGGCCAGCATATTAGAGTTTCAGCTTCAGCATCAGTCCTTCCAATGAACTCCCAGGACTGATCTCCTTTAGGATGATCTTGCAGTCCAAGGGACTCTCAAGAGAATTCTCCAACACTACAGCTCAAAAGTATCAATTCTTCAGTGTTCAGCTTTCTTTATAGTCCAGCTCTGACATCCCTACATGACTACTGGAAAAACTATAGCCTTGACTAGATGGACCTTTGTTGGCAAAGTAATGTTTCTGCTTTTTAATATGCTATCTAGGTTAGTCATAACTTTTCTTCCAAGGAGTAAGCGTCTTTTAATTTCATGGCTGCAGTCACCATCTGCAGTGATTTTGGAGCCCCCAAAAATAAAGTCTGACACTGTTTCCACTGTTTCTCCACCTATTTCCCATGAAGTAATGGGACCGAATGCCATGATCTTCGTTTTCTGAATGTTGAGCTTTAAGCCAACTTTTTCTCTCTCCACTTTCACTTTCAGCAAGAGGCTTTTTAGCTCCTCTTCTGCCATAAGGGTAGTGTCATCTGCATATCTGAGGTTATTGATATTTCTCCCGGCAATCTTGATTCCAGCTTGTGCTTCTTCCAGTCCAGCGTTTCTCATGATGTACTCTGCATAGAAGTTAAATAAGCAGGGTGACAATATACAGCCTTGACGTACTCCTTTTCCTATTTGAAACCAGTCTGTTGTTCCATGTCTAGTTCTAGTTTCTTCAATTTGAGTCTGAATTTATCAATAAGGAGTTCATGATCTGAGCCACAGTAGCTCCCAGTCTTATTTTTGCTGACTATGTAGAGCTTCTCCATCTTTAGCTGCAAAGAATATAATCAATCTGACTTCGTTATTGACCATCTGGTGATGTCCCTGTGTAGAGTCTTCTCTTGTGTTGTTGGAAGAGGGTGTTTGCTATGACCAGTGTGTTCTCTTGGGAAAACTCTATTGGCCTTTACCCTGCTTTATTCTCTACTCCAAGGCCAAATTTGCCTGTTACTGCAGGTATTTCTTGACTTCCTACTTTTGCATTCCAGTCCCCTATAATGAAATGGACATCTTTTCTTGGTGTTAGTTCTAGAAGGTCTTGTAGGTCTTCATAGAACTGTTCAACTTCAGTTTCTTCAGCATTACTGGTCGGGGCATAGACTTGGATTACTGTGATATTGAATGGTTTGCCTTAGAAATGAACATAGATCATTCTGTTGTTTGTGAGATTGCATCCAAGTACTGCATTTTGGACTCTTTTGTTGACTGTGATGGCTACTCCATTTCTTCTAAGGGATTCTTTCCCAGAGTAGTAGATATGACGGTTATCTGAGTTAAGTTCACCTGTTCCAGTCCATTTTACTTCGCTGATTCCTAAAATGTCAGTGTTCACTCTTGCCATCTCCTGTTTGACCACTTCCAATTTGCCTTGATTCATGGACCTAACATTCCAGGTTCCTATGCAATAGTGTTCTTACAGCATCGGACTTTACTTCCATCACCAGTCACATCCACAGCTGGGTGTTGTTTTTGCTTTGGCACCATCTCTTCATTCTTCCTGGAGGTATTTCTCCACTGATCTCCAGTAGCATATTGGATACCTACTGACCTGGGGAGTTCATCTTTCAGTATCATATCTTTTTGCCTTTTCATCCTGTTCATGGGGTTCTCAAGGGAAGATTACTGAAGTGGTTTGCCGTTCCCTTCTCCACATTTTGTCAGAACTCTCTACCATGATCTGCCCATCTTGGGTGGCCCTACGTGGCATGGCTCATAGTTTCATTGAGTTAGATAAGGCTGTGGTCCATGTGATCAGAGTGGCTAGTTTTCTGTGACTGTGGTTTTCAGAGTGTCTGCCCTCTGATGGAGTAGGATAAGAGGCTTATGGAAGCTTCCTGATGGGAAAGACTGACAGAGGGGGACCTTGGGTCTTGTTCTGATGGGCGGGGCCATGCTCAGTTTGTGGCTCAGCTGGTAAAGAATCAGTCTGCAATGTGGGAGACCTGGGTTCAATCCTTGGGTTGGGAAGATCCCCTGGAGAAGGGAAGGGCTCTCCACTCCAGTATTCTGGCCTGGAGAATTCCATGGACTTATAGTTCATGGGGTCACAAAGAGTGGGACTGAGGGACTTTCACTTTCACTACACTTTCTGATGGGCGGGCCCATGCTCAGTAAATCTTTAACACAATTTTCTGTTGATGGATGGGACTGTGTTTCCACCTTGTTATTTACTGGGGGCCAAACTATGGTGGCCAATAGTTTTAGGGGAAAACATATTTTGTGTTTCCATTTTGCTGGACAATGAAAGATAACTACAACTCAGAAGACAAAGAAGCAAGATGAAGGATGAGGGCCAAGCTAAGACTAAGATGGAGGTAGGTAAAGAGAGTCAGGCAGAAGGGCAGATCCAAAATAGGTGAGTGGGTATGGGTTCTCCGGGAAGAGAGCAGAGATTTCCTAAGAGGCAAATCACCAGACCTGAAGGGAGTTTGAGCTTTCAGTTCAGGGCTTATTTATCTGAAAGAGGTTGAGGAGACTGTTCCAAAAGGAAAGAGATTGATCTTTTCAATTACCAAAGCTTAGTTGGACAACTCTACCCCAGCTGTTTCAGACAGTTCATGCTGTTATCACAGAATACCATAGACTGGGTGGCTTCTAAACAGCCAAAACGTATCTCTCACAGTTCTAGAGGCTGGGAAGTCCATGCTATGGCTCCAGAAGATTCAGTATCTGTTGAAAGCCTGGCTCCTGGTGCTCAGAAGACACCTCACTGCATCCTCCCCTCTTGGAAGGGATGAGGGAGCTTCTTAGGGTCTGTTTATAACAGACTAATCCATTCATGAGGACCCTGCCATCATGACCTAATCACTTCCCGAAGACCCCACCTCCTAAAACCATCACCAGGCCCATTAGGATTTCAACATATGAATCTAGAGGGGACACAAGCATCAGTAGCCATGGTAAATTCTAGAAACACTTTTAAAATCACAAATATATTATGTGCAGTTAGGATTTCAACAGAAGAATCTGAGGGGCCACAGGCCATCAACTATATGGTGAATCCTAGAAACAAAGGTTTTTTTAAACCGCAGATATATAAACATATATATGCATATATACATACACACATACACACACATACACATGCGTTGTTGTTGTTGTTCAGTCGCTAAGTCCTGTCTGACTCTTTGCAGCCCTGTGGACTACAGCATGCCGAGCTTCACTATAATATACGCATTCTGTGTATATATGGGCTTCCCTGGTGGCTCAGATGGTAAAGAATCCGCCTGCAATGTGAGAGACTTGGGTCCAATCCCCGGTTGGGAAGATCACCTGGACAAAGGAATGGGTACCCAGTCCAGTATTCTTGCCTAGAGAATTCCATGGACATAGGAGACTGGCAGGCTACAGTCCATGGGGTTGCAAAGAGGTGGACACGACTAAGCAACTTTCACTTTCATGTAGGTAGGTAGATATATATATATAGTATGCAGTTAGGATTTCAACCTATGACTTTTGCAGGTACACACACACACATCAGTAGTTATGGTAAATTCTAGAAACATTTTTTTTTAACCACAGATAAACATACGTATGCACATACCCATATGCACACTTACATATGCACACAAATATAGGTAATATACACAGTACGTGCCAGGTGGGTGAAGACCACATGGTCTGGAGCAGAAGGGCTGGACGCGCTGAAGCACCTACATATCCTGGGATCTGAGGGAGACCCGTCCTGCTGGGACTGTTTCAAAGTGTTTAGCAAGTTGAAAGCGATGCTTGGGAAGAAGCTGCTAATCTTCCAAGCAAGAAGGTCCTTGGGATGTGCTCCCGAGGCCTCGGTCCTGTCCACAGTCTGGCAGGTCTTTGAGGGCCTGAGTGGAAAATCAGACAGTAAAGAGCAATTTGTGACAGGGGCTATTGTCATGGTCCACATTGTGGAGGGAACAACCTGTGGCCAGGGGCCAGAGGACACAGCAAAACCCCAGTAGAAATGGTATAGATCCCAGGCAGACTGTCAATTTCTTGGGAACATCCAGAGGGCATGACTGAAGGTTGACCGTGGGGCTGGACCAGACAATGAGGCTCCTTGCCCTCCTCTGGCCTTGAAATATACACCCACAGGTTCTTCCCACAGTTGGAGCCATTTTCAAGGAGGCAGTTTTGAGAGAGTGGGGTGATGTTGAGATCCTTTGAATTGTTAAAACCTCTCTATAAAGTTGAGATTTTGAAGAGCAAGGGTGGAGATCTCGCAAGGATGAGAAAGTAGCATGTGATCATAGTTTGTACGAATAAAAATATTTGTAGTTGAAATATGTTGTTGTTATTGTTCAGCTGCTAAGCTGTGTCTAACTCTTTTGCAGCCCTATGGACTGTAGCCTGCCAGACTCCTCTGTCCATGGGATTTCTCAGGCAAGAACACTGCAGTGAGTTGCTATTTCCTTCTCCAGGGAATCTTTCCCACTCAGGGATTGAACCCACATCTCCTGCAGTGCAGGGGAATTCTTTACCATGGAGCCACCACAGAAGCCCATAAAAGAAACATATTCATATAATTAAAATTATAATAGAAGTTGACATTCATTACAAGTCTATCGTGTATTTAAAATATGTAAGTTCACTAGCACTCTTCCATTCAAACAGTGGAGTCTAAATTCCTTCATCTTGAATATGGGCTGGACTTAGTGACTTGTTTCCAACAAATAAATGTGGTGTATCGGTATCAGTTCAGGTCAGCTGCTCAGTCGTGTCCGACTCTTTGCACCCCATGAACTGCAGTATGTCAGGCTTCCCTGTCTATCACCAACTCCCAGAGCTTGCTCAAACTCATGTCCATCAGTCGGTGATGCCATCCAACCATCTCATCCTCTGTTGTCCCCTTCTCCTCCCGCCTTCAATCTTTCCCAGCATCAGGGTCTTTTCCAATGAGTCACTTCTTTGCATCAGGTGGCCAAAGTATTGGAGCTCCAGTTTCAGCATCAGTCCTTCCAAAGAATATTCGGGACTGATTTCCTTTAGGATTGACTGGTTGGATCTCCTTGCAGTTAGAGTCTTCTCCAACAATATAGTTCAAAAGCATCAATTCTTTGATGCTCAGCTTTCTTTAAAGTGCAACTCTCATATCTGTACATGACTACTGGAAAAATGTGGTGTAGGTGATGCTATTTCAGAGGTTAGATCATAAAAACTATATACCCTATGGCCCTCCACCCCTACCGTTGTGACTGGTGGATGACAGTCACCATACCAGTAGGCTTTTCAAGCAGCCCTGCGAAGACACCCACGTGGAGAGGGAGTGATGCTCCCCATCAGTAGCCAGCACATAGGTAAGAGGCCCATGTAAGACAACCACCTTCAAAGTGGATTCTCCTGCCACAGTCAAGCCCTTACATGACTGCAGTTCCAGCCAGCATCATATTGCAACCTCATGAGAACAGCTAAGAACAGCCAAGCCAGAACAGCCCAGCCAAGCTGTCCCTGCATTCCTAAGAAATGGAAATGGTGAAGGATAAGAATTATTGCTGCTCTAAGCCATGAAGTTACACAGCATTAGATAGATAATACAAAGCCCATATGCATCAGGCGTCACATACATTATCTTATTTAATTCTCACAAAGTAGAACATCTCATTTTACAGATGAGGAACCTGCTGCCACGAATTATTGAAGAATGTATCACATGGAGCTGGTTCACAGTCCAGGTGAGGTTGGACTTAGGACAAGTTATAATATAATGTAGGTCATAAGACTGGGTGTCAGGACCTGAGAACCCAGTCATGGAAACTGGCGAGTGGTGTATTGATCAGAAGGTGAGGCTCTTGAACAGAAGGGGAAATATCATCAAATTCAGTTGGAAGAATGGAAGGAGCTAAAGTAGCAACTTCAGTAGAAAGTCTGAAGTTCAAGGCAAACTTCAGGGGAAGCCATGAGAACTTTGGCAAAGAGAAAAGCAAAGTGAGTGAGGAAAAGGCAGAAATGAGGTGAGAAAAATGGCTGTGTCTTTTTAACAGCAAATGAGAGGGTACCCAGGGACACAGTAGGAATCAGTCAAAGTGGAGTAAGAGTCTCTGTCAAAACGACACTGCTGCTTTTTATGTTACAGTTGCCCTGGCATTAGGATCCCCACCTTACTGTAATGATATTTGAATGAGAAGTGCATGCAAATGAAGTAACTGGTGAATCTATGGGTGTTGATGCTCACATGTGTCTAGTTACCTTCACCTTCTCAGGATAGCTGAGTAAAATGTGGGAGGGGTTTTGTCCCAGAAAAAGGATGATATATATGGTCTGGAGCTGCCAAGAAGATCTTTCAGATACCATTGATCTGTTTCTTTCCCTCATAACCCTGGATGGAGTCAGCGTTAAGTCATAAAGCTTGCAATTTCCTATCCCTCGTCCATTCTGGTTTTAATCTAAAGGAAACCCTTTAAATCAGGGCTCCAACCTGACCAGCTGCTTACTCCCTGGTCAATGTAAGGGATTAGAATACTGTAGGTTCTCTGCTGTTCTGACAGCTCTGTCAGCTTTGACCATTTCTGATAGTTGGGCTGGCCATAAAGAGTACATTTGTTTCCCTAGGCTACCATGACAAAGCACCACACCTTGGGTAACTTACAACAACAGAAATATATTATCTCTCCTAGTTCTGGAGTCCAGAGTCTGAAATCAAGATGGCGGGAGGGCCATGCTGTCTCTGAAGTCTTATGTAGGGGGGAACCTTCCTCGACTCTTGCAAGCTTCTGGTGGTTTTCTGGCAACTTTGAGTGGTTCATGACTGCCTGCTGTAGTAATTCAACCCCTGCCTCCATTGTCACATGACCATCTTCTCTATATGTGTTTGTGTGTCTTCTTATAAGGACACCTGTCATATCGGAGTAGAGCCCACTTGGCACCTGCAATCTCACATCAAAAGTCAGAGGACTGGGTGATTCCCGTCTCCAGATGGTGACTGATGGGAGCTGCCACACCACAGCTCAGTGACCACAGGGCTCACACAGCACCATGCTCAGGCCTCAGTGGCAAAAGCCTTGGCTCAGAACAATACACCATCAGTCTCTCGGGGTTTGCAGCAGTGACCAGCTTTGCTGTTAAATTGGCATACTGTCCCAGAGATAAAGTAGAAAGCAGGGGGAAAAAATATATTTCTAAAGGAAAAAGAAAACCCACCCCGAAGTATTATTTTGCTAATAGCCTCAACTTTGCAATAAATAAACACTGCAAATGGGAAGAAAATGCATAAAATGAAAATAAGCTGAGTGAATCATGGCACATGCTCTGTACAGTATATAAATATTCATGTTAAATTACTTTTTACTCCAACTCCATGGTTCTCTTGTGTACACTTAGGGCTGAGTGGTTTCAGGAGGCCTTAGTTACTGACACAAACGCCTGTGACTTTGAGGAGAGCATTGAGGATAACTAAGAATGATTAGCACAAGGCTGAGTAATGTCGAATTCCAGTGTAAGCCCCCCCACCCCACCCCCCAGAGCTCAAGTACCCTCTCCACATTTGGCAAGGGAACAGTAATCCATCTCTTGGTCCTTCTCAGTCAATAGAAACTGAGCTGAGGGAGAAAACGAGGAGAAAATCCTTAATCTTAGCAACAGCAGGATCTGATATTTTAGCTGTGGAGCTTAAAGGGAAAAAAAAACTAAATCAAAACAAAAAGCCTTGTTGAAAAGTTCAAATCTAGGTAACCGGTTGCTGAAAGAGTCTTTTGTGTGAGCGGGGAGATGGGCTGTGTGGGCAAGAAGGAAGGAGGTAAAACGAGGAGAAAATCCTTAATCTTAGCAACAGCAGGATCTGATATTTTAGCTGTGGAGCTTAAAGGGAAAAAAAAACTAAATCAAAACAAAAAGCCTTGTTGAAAAGTTCAAATCTAGGTAACCGGTTGCTGAAAGAGTCTTTTGTGTGAGCGGGGAGATGGGCTGTGTGGGCAAGAAGGAAGGAGGGCCAGCCAAGGAGGTGCCCTTCTTTCCTGCCTGGTGTTGGGGTGGGGGGTCCCCTTCCTGTGGGGAGAACTCGGCTGCTGCACTGCTACGGGCTGGTACAGACTGTCACAGCGCTGACGGGCAGGCCTGCAGGAGGAGGCCAGTGTGCCCGGAGGCTCGGCTGGCTCAGGGGCCAACGTTCTTGCCAGTCATTTGGCTCTGGCCTCCCAGTGACCTTGGTGTTAAACTACAGTCAGTCCCAAAGGCCTTGATAACATTTGTCTTTCTGTGAAGCCATGAGCTGCTTCCCACCAAAGGCAACATTCTGAAATGAAGACACAAAGAAATCTGTTGGAATCTTATTCTCTTATCCCAACGTGTCACTACCTGGGAAAGGTATGGCGTGGGTAGTTTGTGTCTGAGTCTTTTTATACCATGTGCGGTAATAGCCTGTGAGCAAAAATGGACCCTATATAAACTAGATTATATATAAAAAGAATTTGACTTTAAACTGAAGGGAGAGTTAGGGAATTTGGGACAGACATGTACATACATACCACTACGTAGCACAGGGAATGGTGACCAGTGTTATGTGGCAAGCTGGATGGGAAGGGAGCTTGGGGGAGAATGGATACACGCATATGCATGGGTACGTCCCTTTCCTGTCCACCTGAAACTATCACAGTGTTGTTCATCAGCTATACTCCAATATAAAATAATGAAAATTGTTGTTTTTTTCTATATGCTAAATCTGGCTTTTTCCTGTGCCTCATGGATATAAATTCATTATGCTGGCCCTTCTTTCAAATAAGGGGCTATAGTTCANCATTTCCCAGGCATGAACACCAGGTCCTTTAAACAGAGTGCTTGGCACAATTATGCTCGTGACTTGGATAAGCTAGGACCTTATCCAAGTGACCCAGTGATTCCCAGCTACTATTTCAAAACTTAATAAGTGATTTCCATATGCCAGTTTATTTCTGTTCAAAATCCTTTAATCCTCACAAGAAGCTGGTGAGGTAAATACTATCAGGATTATGATTTCACTAGTGAAAAAAAAAGTACAGAGAGATCAAGGGACTTTCTTGAAGTTGCACAGCTAAAACGTAGCTGGGAAATCACTATGAACCCGAATAGTCCACCCTTTTAACCTGGACCCTCTAGGCTATACTGCCTAACAACTTTATACCCTATCAACACATTCCTTTTAAAGAAGGAACCACTTTCTTCCTTTTTGTACCCCCCTCCAACTGGGTTTAGAATGTCCTCATGATCCCATTAAAGTATAAACACCTCAGAGAATGTGAAAACACTGAGTGCTAACAGCACCGCATGTGCTCCGCTTCTTCTATTTTATTAAAATAGAAAGTGGAGCTGCAAAAGAAAATCAAAGGCTAAGAAGGTTAACTCCAGGCACCATGTCTGGCTCACCCTGTGGCAATCTATCCATGAATACGGCAACCAACAGGAAAATAAACATGCCCAAATCGTTACCCCAGAGGTATATGCTTTGTAAGCGCTAAGAATTCTTTTATTCTGTTCTGGGGCCCATTTGATACTCAGCTCTTCCTTTCTCCACCTCCTTATGAGCCTGTGCTGCAGAAGCTCTCTTTCCCCAAGTGGGAGTGCTCATTTTCCCCACTTATCTGAGGGGCCAACAGGTCAAGATAACACAATGTACTGAGAAGGGATTGGGTCCTTCCAGTGTTTACATGTCCTCAGAGTAATCGGTCCAGAGGATCCCTGACTTCTGCCAGGACCCGAGCATAACACCCGTTCCAGGGTCTCCCCACAGCCTGGCACTTCCCTGCCCCACCAGACCGAGGCTCCAGGAAGACAGAAGAGCATTTACCCTCTTGGCTGGCATAGCCCCAGGGCATAGCTCAGAGCCTCTCCTGCCAGGTGTTCTTACTAAATACCCCGTGGACGTAAAATCTGCTTGCAGCCAGTGGTGCAGATGAAGATGTTTTTGTCCCCCAAGGGACACTGGACAGTGTCTGGAGAAGGTTTTGTCATCACACCTCATGAGGAGCGGGTGGAGAGGAGAGGCACTGCGGTCTACACTGACATTACCTAGTATTTTCAGAAGGGGCAAAGGAAACTTTTGGTCCCCGCAGCTAGGGCTAAACGGACCGGGACGTCTAGGATAGGATAAGTCCCGGGAGCCAGCCAGTGTGTGGTGTGGTCAGGTCCCTGTGCGGATGACTTTCCTGAATATCCTGCAGGAGCTGGGCTCTCTCCTTTATAGGGAGTGACCCTGATGTGTGGCGTGTTTACAGCCTTGATGTGGATCATTTTGATGTGGATCATTTTATTGAACTAAATACAATGACAGGTATGAGAGGAATTCTGGCAGTCCTTGCACTAGGCGTAAGGAAAAGACATGAATGAATCATAGTCTGTGCCCTCTGGGTTTGCTCATGCATGCAGATCTCCATGTTCTGTTTTACCTTTGCCTTAAGAAGCTCTATGTGCCAGTTATTAAAACTGTTATTAAATTATTAATTTAATATAATAAAAGTTATTTAATTGTCATTAAGACGATAGGTCCTGGGGTCTAATCTAGAACACTGTTTAAAATCTGATTCTGCCATCTACTTAGCAGCATAGCCATGAGAGACTTGTTTATCCTTTCAGCTGTTCCAAACAGTGAAGATAGCATTTACTCCGAAGTGTCAAGTGAGAGTGAAAGTCACTCAGTTGTGTCCGACTGAGTCGTGTCCAGGGAACTCTCTAGGCCAGAATACTGGAGTGGGTAGCCGTTCCCTTCCCCAGGGGATTTTCCCAACCCAGGGATTGAACCCAGGTCTCCCGCATTGCAGGTGGATTCTTCACCAGCTGAGCCATAAGGGAAGCCCAAAGTGTCAAGGTGAAGTTAAATTAAACAAGGCAGGTAAGGTAAGCTTAACACAGTACAGTATAATAAATCTTTGCTGCTACTATTATACTTTTTCTAGCATTTGTTTATCAACGGAGACACCAGTGCTTCGGGCTGGAAAATTCTGCTCTATGCAAATCTTTCTAGAGTGTTTCTGCCCACTAAATACCAGTAACGCCCCCCAAGTCATTGGAACAAACCAAACTGTCCCCAGATATGTTCAAACATGGAGAGAGTACGATTATGCCTCCTGGGTGAGCACTTAGATAGCAAACTTCTTAAGGACTGGTTAATTTTCGTGTTCTCAGTCTAATACTGTGATGAGCACAAAACTCAATAAACACCCTCAATAGAAACAAGTAGAGAATGAATAAAACAATATGACGTTATACATATGCTTGGAATGCCTCCGTATATATTTATAACTTTTGCTTTGTATATGATTCTACTAAATGCCTAGGATCCCTCATTAAATTGCAGGTAGTTCCGAGGGGAAATACTCTCAGCTGTTACTAACGTCAAGGTGGGTGGATGCCAGCTGTGACAAAAGCCCTGCAGGAGTAGTTCACGGGACAGGATACGTGGAGATACAGTAGTGTTCAATACAAATTCAAAGCTGAGAAGCTATGTATGGTCTCTAATTGTATCGCTGCAAAAAATCTGTGCATAAAAATAACATGTGTGACAATGGGAGCCCAATGGGAGACACATCTCTTACTTCTAAAAGAAACTGAAACCCAAGGTCCTTTTCCTTCTATCATCCTTTTTTCCTCTCTCTTTCTTACAGAATTACACCACATCCCGTATTTCTCTTTCCTCGGTAATCATTCTTCCTGAGAAACTAATCTGAAATTCTTTATTTAATATCAGTTTTTATTTAATTAGTCAAATTCTTACCATAATTCCTTGAGAACTCACTCCCCAGGAATGAATGCTCAGTGCTTTTGCCCTCAACTCTCTAAAAGTCAGTGGACTCGTGAGCACTTTGGTTTTCTTTCCAGCTCTCTCAAAGCACTTTATTCTCAAAAACATATCCATTCTCACAGCCTCACAGCCTCAACAATGACAACTTATCTTTATTTGAGTACTTACCATCAGAAACCCCAAACTCACAAAGGTTAATTCTATATACAAAAGATGCACTACCAAACTGACAACTTGTAACAATTAGCCTACTTTTAAGATCCCTCCCTACTTAACACACAGATCTGCTAATGTATTGAGACAACCGAAGCAGCATACACTGGTTAGCACATGTTTACGTCTATTAGCACCACAGAAGATAAGAGCAAATCTATTTCAGAAAGGAATGGTACATGTTGTAAAAGATGGAGGATTTCATGATATCAAAGCACAGTTCAGACACTTAGGAAGGCACTCATATGGAAGAGTTACTTCAGTGAACAAATGAAGATAAATTTACAGGGATGACGACACGACACATACTTCAAAGACTTCTCACTGATTTGAGTATCAAAAAATTAAGAAAGAGTCTTAGAGAAAACTGAGGAACCTCACAAATGTTTTACAGATTTTGTCCTCTTTATAGCTGTGTCGTAACAGTAAACCTGGAGAGCTTGAGTAGCCAAACAATCTTGAAAAAGAAGAGCAAGATTAAAGGTGTCACACTCTCTGACTTCAACCTTCTTGCAAAGCTTCCGTGGTGGCGCAGACAGTAAAGGACGTGCCTGCAATGCAGGAGACCAGGGTTCAGTCCCTTGGTCGGGAAGATCCCCTAGAGAACGGAATGGCTGCCCACTCCAGTATTCTTGCCTGGGGAATCCCATGGACAGAGGAGCCTGGAAGGCTACAGTCTATGGGCGGCACAGAGTCGGACACAACTGAGTGACTATCACGCTTTCACACTGTAATCAAAGGTGTGGTTATTTTCATAAATGCAGACAGAACAATGGAATAGACTAGAGAGCCCAGAAATAAACCCTCACAATCATAGTCAAGTGATTCCTGATAAGGAAGCCAGACCATTCAGTGAGAAAAAAGACAACATGTTCAACAAACGGTTGTGGGAAAACTAGATATCCACATGCAAAAGAACAAATTATACCCTTCACTTACACAATACACAAAAAGGAACTGAAAACAGACCAAGATCTAAATGCAAGACCTAAATCTATAAGAGTCTTAAAGACAGAAGAAAAGCTTCAGGACCTATTTCAATGTAATTTCTTAGAAATTTGGGGGAATTTTTTTTCTTTTTTTACTCCAGTTTCTTGGGATCCCTGGCTGGCTTTGAAAATTAAATTGACCAACATAGAGTAATAGGAGAAAACATATACATTTATTTAATGTAAGTCTTAAGAAACCTTAGGGTCTTCATAAGAAAATCAAGGTCTGAAGAAAGAGTGAAATCTGAGGATTTTCACACTAGATTTGATGAAGAGTGGATACTCATGGAGAAATATAACAGGCCAAGGAGCATGAGGTGAGTGTAGTACACTGGGGAAGATTTAGCAAGGCCTATTTGGAGTCTTTCTGGCATCCTTTTGTCTTTGGAGATGAGGACGCACATTTGCTTCTATAGGGAAAGCACCTCTCACTTAAGAGCATTATGACCTACTTCAGGGGTGAAAGGTGAGCAGAGGGTCAAAGTAAGCGTCTGCTGTCTTCTCAAAGTCTTTCAACTTAAAATATAAAATATGCCAAGGTGCCATATTTTAGTGTAGCATGCTCTGAACTTCATATGACATGATGCCAAAAGCATAGACAAACAAAAGAAATAAATTGGACTACACCAAAATGTAAAACTTTTGTCCATCAAGGACATAATCAACAGAGTAAAAAGACAACCATGGAATGGAAGGAAATTCTGCAAACCATGTATCTGACAATGAGTTAAAACCCAGAATATACAGAAAACTTCTAAGGTTCAACAGCTGTATATTGTCACCCTGCTTATTTAACTTCTATGCAGAGTACATCGTGAGAAACACTGGGCTGGAAGAAGCACAAGCTGGAATCAAGATTGCCAGGAGAACTATCAATAACCTCAGATATGCAGATGATACAATGCTTATGGCAGAAAGTGAAGAGGAACTAAAAAGCCTCTTAAATGTGAAAGAGGAGAGTGAACAAGTTGGCTTAAAGCTCAACATTCAGAAAACTAAGATCATGGCATCTGGTCCCAACACTTCATGGAAAATAGATGGGGAAACAGT
>SJYR01006010.1:0-16844 GCA_006410655.1 Kobus ellipsiprymnus | reverse complement strand
AAGGAAACTAAGGTAGAGAGAAAACATACAACTTAACAAAGAAAGTTGCTAGTAACAGTGGGCACAGCTAGAATTCAAACCCAGACAGTCCAGCTGCTCAATCCACATTCTTGACCACTACCCTGTGTTAAATTGTAATGTGTCATTTAATCGTACAGTAACCCACCAAGATATATATTGACTTACCCACTTTGAAGATTAACAAAATGAATCCAAAGAAGACAGGAAATATCTTCAGTCACAGATATGATTAAGTGGTAATGCTCAACTTCACACCCAGGTCCATCAGACTCCATTAAACACTATTTTATATGCTTGTGCTCTTGAGATCAACACAACTATCTTGAAAAGTGAAGTGAAAGTTGCTCAGTCGAGTCTAACTCTTTGCAACCCCATGGACTAAACAGGCCATGGACGTCTCCAGGTCAGAATACTGGAGTGGGAAGCCTTTCCCTTCTCCCGGAGATCTGCCCAACCCAGGTGTCGAAACCAGGTCTCCCGCACTGCAGCCAGATTCTTTGGATTGAATTTCCTGTGAACACACTCTTTTGTCACCACCATGCCTATTAACATTAAACAAACAGTCTCTAAATTTTAATCCTATATGTCTATTGGTCTGTTGTTGGTCTTAAAATGTAATAGTTCATGTATAAATTCAATATATGCATTACTATACTAATAAATCATCAGTCTGTCACATATTAACTAGTTGTTCCTATGCCAGTTTCTTTTTTTTATTATTATTATTATTTTTTTTTTACTTTACACTATTGTATTGGTTTTGCCATACATCAACATGAATCCGCCACGGGTGTACATGTGGTTCCCCATCCTGAGCCCCCCCTCCCTCCTCCCTCCCCATACCATCCCTCTGGGTCGTCCCAGTGCACCAGCCCCAAGCATCCTGTATCCTGCATCGAACCTGGACTGGCGATTCATTTCTTAGATGATATTATACGTGTTTCAGTGCCATTCTCCCAAATCATCCCACCCTCGCCCTCTTCCCACAGAGTCCAAAAGCCTGTTCTACACATCTGTGTCTCTTTTGCTGTCTCACACACAGGGTTATCGTTACCATCTTTCTAAATTCCATATCTATATGCGTTAGTATATTGTATTGGTGTTTTTCTTTCTCCTGTGCCAGTTTCTTATCCTGTCTGTTCTTTAGCTTCCTAATTCTTTAAATGGGGACAATAGTATATATATATTAGGTGCTGTGAGAGTTAAGCTAATTGATATAAGTAGAGCATTTGTAACAGTACCTGGTACACAAGAAAGTGTATAAAACACAAAAATTAACTATGATTGTGTCTATAAGAAAATATACAAAAATAAACTTTAAAGAAAATGAGAAATATGAGCTACACAAATTTTATTTTAGTGTACTGATTAATGATATAAACTTTTCTGTCTTACCTAAAACTATTAATAATAAAATTAATTTTGGCAAGAAAGTATAACTGAACATGTACCACTGCTTTTTAAAGCCTGGGTATAAAACTTTGCGAAACAGTGATTTGATGGCTTGGTTCTAAATCTTCTTTGGTTTTTTTATTTTAATAGCTGTCTAGTTGAAAAATATACTTCACAAAGAAACACAGGTCCTTGTGGAAAAGTATATCCATATACAAGTCTTGGGGCTTCTCTGATAGCTCAGTTCATAAAGAATCTGGCTGCAATGCAGGAGACCCCAGTTTGATTCCTTGGTCGGGAAGATCCCCTGGAGAAGGGATAGGCTAACCATTCCTGTATTCTTGGGCTTCCCTTGTGACTCAGCTGGTAAACAATTCACCTGCAATGTGGGAGACCTGGGTTTGATCCCTGGGTTGGGAAGATGCCCTGGAGAAGGAAAAGGCTACCCACTCCAGTATTTTGGCCTGGAGAATTCCATGGACTGTATAGTCCATGGGGTCACAAAGAGTTGGACACGACTGGGCAACTCTCGCTTTCGTATAAGTCTTATATTTGATCAATAAATTTCCATCTTCTAGAATGTTAATCTCTTTCTTTACAAATTAAAAGAAGGCATTTACTATTTATATTTTTACAGATGATCTTAAAACCTACCTGAAGTATTCATTTGGACAGTTCTTTAAGAAATTAGAAAATGCACTTTCAAAGCATTATTAACATTGAAATATGAGAGTTTTACAGGTAAAATGAATCAGTCTTAATCAGGAACAAAAGTCTCATAGTGATGGAAATCTTTTTTTACATATGCTTTCAAAATTCTTTCTCCAAAGCATGAGTTTTTTTCAAAAGCCATTATTTCCTCATTCGTTGTCAAAAACGTCACTTTCATTTCAAAAAGACTGGTTAAGTGGGCATATTTTGTCCCGAAAAATTTCCGCTAGATAACATATCAGCAATAGCCATTGCTTTTAGCTCACAATATATCTAAGAAAGAGTTCAAACCCAGAAGGGCCATGATTTTCTTCCACTTTTTAAATTGTTGTTATTATTGACTTAAATTATTAGGATCATCTTGACCAGTAGATTCTTCGCAGAATATGTTTTCAGTCACTTGTACATTTTGAGAGTGTTCATTGATCGTAATCAGTAATATGGTGTATAAATCCATTTCACCAAGAACGTGTAAGCTACAACCTGTCACTGTATGTTCAGAATGAGGTAGCCATCAGTAACTCTGAGTCACAGAGCTCCCACTTTTCTTGCAGACCGCTGACACAGAACCACCCGCTCTCGTGGCTGAGTGACAGAGCCAGTGTCTTCAGTACTAGCAAAGGCAGTGTATTTCTGTTTTCTCAAGATTAAAACCTAAATAGAAACTGGAGTCCTAATACCTGGTGGCTCAGTGGGAAAAATTATCCGTGTGCCAATGCAGGAGACACCAGTTCGATCCCTTGGTGGGCAAGAGCCCCTGGAGAAGAAAATGGCAACCCACTCCAGTCTTCTTGCCGGGGAAATCCCATGAACAGAGGAGCCTGGCAGCCTACAGTGCACAGGGTCACAAAGAGTCAGACTCCACAGCGACTAAACAACAACAAAATGTTTTCTTCAGGCACCTTAAGGGACAACCTTGCACATCCCTAGAATGTACACACCCTATTTTGGAAATGACAGCTCTAAGCTGTCTCATGCCAACAGTGACACCACATGGTCACCAAGGAATAACACGATTTATGTTTTTTCCCAGACCTCTGTTCTTCCCATTAAGGAGACTCAAGCACTCACAGCTTGCTTCTTTCTGTTCTTCACCATCCTAATTATCAGACTGGAACTTGTAGCCTGAACCTAAACCAGGTCACTTGCCTGATAAAACAAGAACATTTATGTTTTGACAGGATTTAAGTGAGGCCAAGAGTCTGCCAATGTAACATATGAAATGTGCAGGATATTGTACAATTCAAGATCACTCAGCATATGAAGATCCAGGAAATCCTCAATCCACTAAGAAAAGACCATCAACAGACAGCAACCTCAAGATGACATAGGGTTATGAGCTGCATTGTGTGCCCCCCAAATTCATGCAGTGAAGCCCCAACCACCAGCACCTCTGGATGTGACTACATTTGGAGATAGAGTCCTTCAAAAGGAGATGAAGTTCAAATAAGCCATCGGGGTTGGCTCTCATTCAATCTACTCAGTGTCCTCATAAGAAGAAAACATTCACACACACACAGAGACACAGGGATGCCCATGCACCTTGTGAAAGACCGCATGAGACTCAGCAGGAAAGCAGCTGTCTGCAAGTCAGGGGGACACCAAGCCTGCCAGCTGGTGCCTTAACCTTGGGCGTCCAGCATCCAGGACTTCGAGAAAACTAATTTCTAGTGTTTAAACCACCCAGTCTACGGTGCTCTGTTAGGGCAAACTGAGCAAAGTAACACACACTGATATAATTTTCTGGCAAAGCCTTTTTACAAATGCCACAACAAGCCATAGGCAATATTTTTCAATTGACTGGGAAAATAGGAAATCTCAGCAGAGAAAGGAAAAAGACTGGAGGGGAAATTTTAGAAATATAAGGTATAATAACCATATATACATATATGTACATATGGATATATACACACACGTATATATAGATATATACACACCAGATGGACGCTGAGATGACAGAGAAAATAGTGAACCTGAAAAAGGGTCAAGAGAACTCATCCACTTTAAACAACAAAGAGGAAGGAGATTGAACAAAAATTAACCGACTCACAGGGACCTGTGAGGCAAAAATAAAAAGCAAAAATCCTAAAATTAAGGTCCCTTGAGTCCCAAAACTAGAGGAGAAGGAGGATGGTGCTAAAATACTGGGGGAAATAATGGCTTAAAAAATCCCCAAGTCGTTAGCAAAATACTTAAACCTACACATTCAAGAAATTAAGCAAAACTCTTACAGGAGACACTCAAAGAAATCCAGACATAGGCCAGTGGGTAGTGGAGACCAGAGGGCTAAGGAATACAGACAGAAGGGAACATGAATTTTGAACTGGGCATATGTGAAGCCAGACAGTTTTCATATTCCAAGTCACAGCCCAGAGACTTCTCAGCAGTCCTGCTGATAAACAGACCTGAAGTGCCAGCAAAGAATCCAAAAGAGAACCGAACAACCCCTTGAAGGCAAACCAGAGCGTGTTAACTCCAACTGGTGACACCACAATTACAGGCAAAGGTTTGCTGGGCTGGTTCTGTAAAATTATCTCTTGTCTGCATTTCAGCCCTCGCTGCACTGAGTTGTGTTTACAGGTCACCCCTGCACCAGAAAGTGAGGTCCTTGTAGGCAGACCGTGTGCCTCTTTCATCTCCGTGTCCCCAGCCCACCACAACACCTGGAACACAGCAGGCACTCAATAAATATTGCGAGATGAAGAGACACATGGATGCCCCCCAAGCATCCTGCAAGGACCGTCTTCAGAGTATTACCCAATGACATACTGACTCATCAGCATCATACACAAAGGCAGACACCGTATTTCATTTAATTTTGTACCACCTATGTTTGGAGCATCATGACTGCTCAAAACATGTTTTGCAGGGAAAAAATGGTAATAGAGATGTAGCAAATAAGAAATAAAGCTTCATTAACTCTTGCCCTCCTGCACTATGAAAAAATTCCTATTGTTCTGGGCAGTGATTTGAAGACTATCTCCTGTTTTTCCTACTGCCCCAAGCTCTCACTCACTCCTGGCACCATGAATGTGCCCTGGACAATTTAAACTAGCTCCTGGCTCTGCAGTCCAGGCTTGAAGTTAGAGTCTTCTTGCAGTTTCTCATGGACCTCTACACAGTTTCCCAGATTGAAGCTTTTCTCTTAATGGTTGTCCACTAATTTCAGTGAGAAATCACTGTTAGGGCCCAAGTATCTTTCATAAATTCCCATTCAGGGCCAGTGGTAGGGGAGATCAGACTAAGGAATGCAGAGAGAAAGGAGCATGGATATACATGATACCAGACAGTTTTCATATTCAAAGTCACAGCCCACAGACTCCTCAGCAATCCTGCTGATAAACAGACCCTAATTGCCAGCAAAGAATCCAAAGGAGAACTGAACAAACCAGAGCGTGTTAACTCCAACTGGTGACACCACAATTACAGGCAAAGGTTTGCTGGGCAGAAGGGGGGTGCCTGTGAAACGCCGCGGGGCACCGAGACAGTGAGGAGCAAGTTCCACCAGCTAATGAAGTGCTTCTGAGCTGGAGTTCTGTCTAGAAGGTTTCTGAAAGAAGCCACGGCTTCACCAGCTACGGCCCCTGGGAACTGGGAACAAACTCACTCTCTGGCAGCGGGGACGCCAGAAACCCAGCATCGCCACGGCTACCAGCAGAGCCTCTCTCAAAGCCTTTCAGGAGTCTCTACTATTTGTGGGAACCGGGGAGCATTCCCCAAAGGCCAGCATCCCTCTGCTCTCCAACACTTCCAGCAGTCGCCCCTCTTAACTGTCCCTCACTCCAGTTGAAAAGCAAGAGGGCGCCCTTACACTCCACTCATGCCTGGGATCCTTCCTTGGAGACACCCATCAGGAATGCCTCCATCATGGAGAGGTGATCCCAGCATTCTCACTTTGCCAGAAATCCCGTATAGTCACAGATCCCGATCTGGAACCTTGTTAGCATGCTCTTAAATTCCTTACGTGATTGGAGGGAAAAAATAGATCCTCATTGATGTGAACAATGTACCAGTTAAAGGACCCAAGCCTTTCTTTTGCTTTCTGTGTTGTTTTCCCAAAATAATTGCAAAGAGAGGTGAGTGACAAATAATGTAATCTGTGTTGTATATTTGCCAGGAAAGCTTCCTATGGGGGCCAGCGGTGGATGTTAATCTGCATTTTTCAAAGAAAACAAGGAAAACATGTAGATTGGTTTAATAAGCTAATGTTTTGGAGAATTATAGAAATTGATTTTTAAATTAGCTTAACTTTTTATTATGAATCCAGACTCTCCCAATCAACTAACGAAACAAATATTAAATATATATATATATATATATATATATATATATATATATATATATATCTCCAAAAAGAGAGTCTGTGAGGTTTTCTGTTCGATGGTTCCTCCCAACACTGCACATCTATTTGTCTTTTCTGGTCAGTATATCTCCTTATTCCAGAAGGGATCAATTCACTTTGAGAATGATGTCTCTTAAAATTGCCCCTTCTGCAATCTCTGGCCAAATATGAGGTTCTGCTGGGAACCACCAGTGATCATATCCCAATTGCTTAACCCCAGGGTTAGCATCTGACCCACAGCAGACCAATCAAAGTTCCTCCCAGTGATTTTCAGAATACAGTTAAAGAGGAAACATCTGTTCCCTATGGGTGGGAAGCTGAAGAAGTGATCCCTGGATTCCAGATATGGGCAAGTGCTTTGTGTAAAGGAATGAAGGTGACCTGCAGAGAAAGGCAAAGACATGATAAGGAGACATCCTGGTCCTTGGTCTCGGGTATATTTGGTAGATTGACACATAATGGGCCCCATAAGCCATGCCTCCTGGGACACACAACCTTGCACAGTCCCCGTCCACATTAACTTGGTCGGGTCTTGGCCAAGTGACTTGCTTTGGCCATAGGACATCACAAACGCAACGCAAGCACAGGCTGGGAAAGCACTTGCACACTGGGGCCTACTCTTTCTCTTGCTGCTTTCCGAACCTGGTCGTCCGGCCTGCTGGAGATAGATGACCCAGCCAAGAGTCAGCAACAGTTGCCAGACGTGAAAAAGATCATCATAAACCATTTGGTCCCAATTGTGCCATGATGGAAGGTAAAAGAAAATTCCAGGTGTCCCAAACATCCCAGCCATCTAGCTAAGGTCACAGCAGTAACACTACTCCCAGGTGATACTATGTGGAGCGGAGATGAGTTTCCCAGATGAACCCAGCCCAAGTCACCAATCCACAGATCCATCATCAAGTAAATATTTGTCTGAATTTAAACTTAAAAGTCAAGTTTTGAAGTGGCTTGTTATAAAGATGAAGCTGACTTACACAGCCTTCTTGAAGGCACTTTATCCTTGCTTTTCTCATAAAGGCAATATATTCCCCATTTTGTCCAATTTGTTGTGTAGGATTAAGTGCCTTCCTAATTGCCAATCACTCCTTTTCCTTTGACTACAAGATCCTAATTTTGTGTAGGGATGCAATGTATGCAACTAACTACTCACTCTGTCCATTTCTCTTGCAGCTATATATGGTCATGTGCCACAGTTGAAACCTTAAAGAAAGATATTAACAATTAATAAGATGGACCATACCTCTTCCACTTTCTACCTTCTTTCTTACTAGAACACATATGTGATGACTGGAGCCATAGCAGCCACTTTGAGTGAATAAGTAAAAAAAAAAAAAGAGTGAATGAGCCTTGAGTAAAAACTAAAATATAAAAGAGATGTCAGACCTTATACTATTGAGCTTCTAAAGCAATGCCAGTGACCATTTGACTCCAGAAGGGTTATTGTACAACAAAATCAGAAACTTGGTTCCAAGACACCTGTGTAAAGTGAGCTTCTAATACACACAGCCAAATAAAATCTTAAATGATTTAAGTTAGATTTTTGTCATTTGTGACCAGAAGAGTCCTGACTAGTGACTGGGCCTTTTCTCTGGGGAGTCCTCTGGCTACTTCTGAACTGTACACCTTAAGGTGCCTGATCCCCCTTACCCTCTGATTTGCCTATAAACACAAAGTCATTTCTGTTTTCTCCTTGAAAATAAATGAGATAGTGGATGCTTGCAAAAAGTATTTTATCAAAATCTAAAAAAATAAAAATAAAACTAACATACTAGAAATAAATAGCATGTACTTGCCTTGTTCCCATATTGGACCCTAAAAACACCAAATAAGATTTAAGAGGCCCTATTCTAATCTCTTTACTTTATTAGTTCTCAAAGTGGAGCCCACAGACCAGAGCATTAGCATCTTCTAAGAACTTGTTAGAAATGCAAATTCCCAGGCCCTAGCCCAAACCTACTGAATCCAAACCATGGGGGTAGGGTATTTTCACAAGCTTTGTAGGAGATTCTGATGTAGCTAGGGTCTGACAGCCACTACCTTAGGATAATTATTTGCCAGTTTCTTGTGGATAATTAAGCCCTGGCTCCTTTTCTTCCAGTCAGTGTTGGGTAGAGCCAAGGGTTTGGAGTCAAAGTGCTTAATGTCATACTGTGATCCTGCCATATTATCTGTGACATCTTGGGCCAGTTGATCAACTCCTAACTCTTTGGGGTCCTAATTTCTGTACAGGTAAAATGGGATATTACTTGATAGGATTCTTTAAAGGTTAAATGTGATGAGACCAGCAAAATGACTACTCACTGTTCTACCAAATGCAGGTACTGAACAAAGTCAGCTAGTCCTTTTAATGTCTGCATCTCAGTTATGTGGCCATGGAAACAAATGTCTGGTGCACACAGTCATCTTAAACAAAAACAAAAACAAAAACAAAAAAATACTCCCTAAATTCAGTTCAAATCTAATACTCCTAGATATTCCAATTCAGCCAGGTGTCAAGATGAACAGTCTATCGTATTTCTTACCTGATTTACTGGAATTTACTGACACTCATCACTGCCTAGTGGTTAATCTGGCCTTTCCTGGCTGAGGCTGGAGAAATTTACCTCCCTTAGAGCATTTCCATCCTCCTCACCTCCAAGGGTCTTCCATCAATCTGCTTCTCTACACTGAAACATAAACAGCCTCCAACCTATCATAAATGCTCTCAGAGTTAATCACATTCAGAAACAACCATTCATTCACAGGACTCAATTTAGAAACATCGGAGTGTAATATAGACATGGGAACATAGTCTATTTTTCTGTTTAATAGTTTTTTTTGTTTGTTTTGAATAAGGAATCCACATCCATAATTAAAAGTTTTAAATATTAAAAAAAGAAGGTAATACAAAGTGATTCTCTTTTCACCTCTAGCCCTTAGGTTCCTACTCAGAGGCAACCATGCTCATGAGCTTTTTAGGTAAACTTATAGACTCCGGACAGTTCCAAGGCAGTGTTAAAAGGCCCAAATTCTGGACATCTCTGCCCTTTCCCAAAAATAGGTGGAATAATCCTCCCACTCATTAGCATGTGAAAGTACCCAGCCTATAAAAACCATTCTGTCTGTGGAGTGTGCTTTTCTCTGAATCTGAATAAATTCACTTCTTACCTATCACTTTGTCTCTCACTGAATTCTTTCTGGGATGAGACACCAAGAACTGGAGTTTCATTAGGTCCTGAAACCAAGTACCATGGGTTTTGGCTAGATTTGAATTCCAGCCACGCGGGTTCGACTCCCAAACTGGGTTTTGGCTGGCTTCAAGTCCCAGGACATGGGTTCAAGTCCCAATCTGTGGTAAATGGTTTCAGTACTGTACAACATAATCAGAAACTGGGTTCTAAGACAACTGTGTAGAGTGAGTTTCAGGTATACAAAGCCAAATACCATTTTAAATGATTTAAGTGAGAGTTTTGTCACTTGTGGCCAGAAGAGTCCTGACTAGTGACTGGGGCTTTCCTCTGGGGAATATCTGGATACTTCTGAACTCCAGACCTTAAGGTGCCTGACCCCTCTTTACTCTCTGATTTGCCTGCAGACACAAAGTCATTTCTATTTTCCTTCTTAAAATACATGAGATAGTGGATGCTTCCAAAAAGTATTTTATTAAAGTCCAAAATAAATAAATAAATAAATAAATAAATAAATAAAACACACAAGACATACAAAGAGCACGTAATTGTCGTCTTCCCATATTGGATCCTAAAAATCCCAAAAAAGCTTAAGAGCACCTATTCTAATCTCTTTACTTTATGGCACTAGTTTTCAAAGTGGAGTCCCCAGACCAGAGCATCAGTATCTCCGGAGAACTTGTTAGAAATGCGAATTCCCAGGCCAGCCCAAACCTACTGAATCCAAACCACGGTGGTGGGGTGTTTTGCCAAAAGTTTTCACTTTCGTCTCAGGTTCAAAGGATTTGTTAACCAAATAAGCCACACGTTTTATACAAATAAATAATACAAATATTTATTAGAGAATTAGAGAGCTTACTTTCAATTACTAACAGTAAAAGAAAAGAGAAATAGAAATAGCAGAAGACACATCACCAAATTGGAGTCAACATGCAGACTTAAATAGTGCTGGGAAGTCCCAAGTCTCAGCACACCTGGAGTCCCATTTGGGAAAAGGGCCCAGGCAGCATGTCTGGTCTGTGTGTGAGACCTCAAAGATTGCAGTTCAGAGTTCCACTATGAATCCCAGGATACCAAGAGATATCATCACCAATCTGTGAGCAAATTGCAAGCCTGGGTTCCTGTTAATGCTGTTTGTTTTGTCTTGCACAACTTGGAATGTAGTCAAGCCTGGGGCTTGGTTGGCCAGCCCCCCTCCAGGGGCTCAACCATCTCAAGATTCACCTCCCATCTTATCTGTGGTGCTGCCAGTCTTGCACTCACAGCAGGCACTCACTCCCGGTCACTCACAGTCAGGGCAGTGTCCAGGCAGGTGAGAAGCAAGGTCGGAGGCCTGCTTTCTTTGTCTCTGAAGCCTAAGAAAGACCATTTATTTAATTTCCCTACCAGTTAGCCCCAGGATTCTTTAGGCCAAAGAGCATAGGAATAGGGCAAAATAACATGAGCCGTCTTTTTCATTTCTATACGTAACAATGTAGAACATAGTGCAGGTTTTAGGGAAAGCAGTCCATTCACAGTAATTGATGGAGTGCTCCAATGAGTGGGGTTCTCAAACTCGAGA
Source organism: Kobus ellipsiprymnus (assembly GCA_006410655.1). Classification (NCBI taxonomy): domain Eukaryota; kingdom Metazoa; phylum Chordata; class Mammalia; order Artiodactyla; family Bovidae; genus Kobus; species Kobus ellipsiprymnus. The sequence goes on along the minus strand of SJYR01006010.1, from coordinate 5,647 downwards.
AGTTGGTCCTTTCATAGCCTTGTCACAGTCTGTCAGTAAACGGGTACAGTTATCAAAGCCTAGCTAATTTAACCACCGCTGCAAGAGTCTATGATTTTATGTTTCTACTGGCCAATGGTAGGGCAGGTGAAGTTGTCTTGGGTGTTGGCCAGGTGATGTTCTTGTATAACCATGTGGAGATCCACTTGCTTCATTCTCAAAGAACACACTTAACAAGAGGGTTAAAGGGGCATACGAGTAGAAGAGCTGTCAAGGTGCCTAGAATAAAAGCTAGCCAGGAGAACCAGGACCAGACTTTGGCCCATGATGTTCGTGTTTCTCTGGGTATGAGAAGATGCAAGAGTTTGGATTCAGAAAAAAGAAAAAAACAAAAAACTCTTTACCTGAAAACATCTATCTGAAGGCCTGTTTTGCCCATTGTTCCCAGAGCACAGAGTGAGTGCCTCATTGCTGATATCCACCCTGAATTCCTTTCAGGGGGTGCTGAAGTTCAGCAGCTGTAGTGGCCATTATTTAATCTTTGCAGCGGCAGTCTGCAAGTGCCAGTCTCCAGTGAGCAGGGGCCCTTCATAGCCATAGATTTGATCATGTTTGGGGGGCATGTCATGGCCATCGTGTCCCATGATGCTGGAAAGGCTCATTCCCAGGTCTAGTGCAGATTCCATTCATAGGACACTCAATGTGCTATTGAAGGACCAGGCCCCATGAATAGAAAAATCAAGGTGCTATTGAAGGACCGGGCCCCATGAATAGAAAACGTCTCTGGGCCACTCCTGTCTCACTAGCCTCTTGGGCCGGGAAAATATTTCCTCCTGTTGCTTCTTCCCATATCTAGACTCACATTCTTATCATCATTGATCTCACATCTCATCAGTGGCTCAGTCCCATACTTGGTAATATGAGAGAGAACAATTTTCTGCAACAGGAGCCATAGACGATAATATAGATCGCAGGTATCAGTAAGGTCACAAGCAAGAATTTAAGTCAAGAACTTTCATTAGGTATAGCCCAGTATACCCCAGATCATCTGACTTGGCTAAGCGATTACAGCCAGGTGTTCATCTCCTGCTCGGACATCACGGAACATCTGACCTTTATCCAAAGATTGACTATTGATACAAACTTTAGAAACAAAATTAGAGTGTCTTCTAATAACGGAACTGAAAATGTAACAATAAAACTTAACAAGGAACCATCTCAGAAGTGAGTAACAAAACTAGAATTTAATGTTTAGTGAAACATAAACATTTTTCATTGTGAGAGCATTAACCTTGCAGCCAGGGAAGGCTGTATCCCATCAAATACAAATGAGGCTTGTCAGGGAGCCGGGAAAAGCCAAGCGGCCGTCTTGGATTTCCCATGGCCCTGACTGTTTGATTCACAGCTACTGCTTACCCATTTTAATTCCCCAATTGAGGAACAGACTATTGCCATGTCTTAAGGACATCAGGATAGCAACAATCTGCCAGGGAGCGGTTAATTTTGAAGAAGCAGAATGAGCTTTAGCTACGTGTACCATAATCTTCATAGATCATTGGGAAATAATGCCCGTTTACTTTACTAAAGTAACAAAAGATTTTAAAAACAGACATAAGTCACTTCAAGGCAAAGAAATTCACAACCTATGATCAAAGGCTGCATTCTAAGAATACTTTGCTCTCTTCACAGAGAGAGAAAACCAAATTCCAGTCTGGTACCAGCTCACTGTGAGTAACAGAATCTGTTTATCTGGTTAATCTTTGAAAGACTTTTCCATAAATCCTAAAAAAGTAATAGTGTTCTTTCAAAGGTATCAGAGTAAAACCACAGAAGGCATTTTTTAAATCTAAGTGTATTGCAATTGACAAAGCAACCTGGTCATGACTGTGACATGGAACACTTTACTATGATAACTGGATTATAATTGACAACATTTTATCAGGATATATCAGATGTTCATCAATTCCACATAACTGTTAGCATATCCATATTAGTAACACCAACCATCGGGTTTAACCAGAGAAGATTTATCACTCCTCCAACAATACTTCCCATGTAATTTAACATGTCAAATGAACCCATGTAGTTTAATATCTCTCTTTGAGAAGTCTCAGGGACCCTCTGAAGTACCCCAAAGTCAGCTAGAGGTCAAGAGAACTTCATTACAATTTACGTTTAGGAAGTTTTGCCAAAACATCAAAAAGGTTTTATAATACTTAGTCAGATAGGATCATTTAGGTCACTATGAAACAACAGTTATTCACTTAGCCAAAGTTAACAAAAGATTTCAAAGTAAACATAGAACAGATCACTTTAGGCATAAAGAAACTTAAAATCCATTATCAAAGGCACTCCAACATCTCAAGAAAATTGGAATTATGCACTAACCTCTTTGCTTGGGGTCCACTTTCCATAAAACCTGTCTCTGTCTAGTTTTGTTTTTTTTTAATCACTTTGCTCATTTAGAGACAGCCACCTGTAAGTCAGACCTACTTTCTTTTTTCTTAATAAAATGTAATTATATTTCTCATACTCTTTTAACTAAAAACACACATTCTCTTTTCCTTAAGCAACCATGAACTGTCCTTTCTATTAGCATTCTATAGATTAGTGAACATAAATACCAGTGACAATTTCAAAAACATTTGCTTTCTTATAGAGAACATCTCAGGATGGCACCAAACGTATTCATTAATTGTCCAAAACCTCTTTAGTTTCTCTGTAAGAGGAAGTTATATCATCATGCGTGCTAAGTCGCTTCAGTCATGTCCAACTCTTTGAGACTAATGGACGGAGGCCACCAGGCTCCTATGTCCACTGGATTTCCCAGGCAAGAATATTGGAGCAGGTTGCCGTGACCTCCTCCAGGGGATCTTCCTGACCCAGGGATCAAACCCTAATATTCCTGCTCCTCCTGCACTGTCGGGCAGGTTCTTTACCGCTAGTGCCACCTGGGAATCCCCAAGAGGAGGTTCAGTTCAGTCCAGTTCAGTTCAGTCGCTCAGTCGTGTCTGACTCTTTGCGACCCCATGAATCACAGCATGCCAGGGCCCCTGTCCATCACCGACTCCCAGAGGTCACTCAGACTCGCGTCCATCCAGTCAGTGATGCCAGCCAGCCATCTCATCCTCTGTCGTCCCCTTCTTCTCCTGCCCCCAATCCCTCCCAGCGTCAAAGTCTTTTCCAGTGAGTCCACTCTTCGCATGAGGTGGCCAAAGTACTGGNGGGGGTGCTGAAGTTCAGCAGCTGTAGTGGCCATTATTTAATCTTTGCAGCGGCAGTCTGCAAGTGCCAGTCTCCAGTGAGCAGGGGCCCTTCATAGCCATAGATTTGATCATGTTTGGGGGGCATGTCATGGCCATCGTGTCCCATGATGCTGGAAAGGCTCATTCCCAGGTCTAGTGCAGATTCCATTCATAGGACACTCAATGTGCTATTGAAGGACCAGGCCCCATGAATAGAAAAATCAAGGTGCTATTGAAGGACCGGGCCCCATGAATAGAAAACGTCTCTGGGCCACTCCTGTCTCACTAGCCTCTTGGGCCGGGAAAATATTTCCTCCTGTTGCTTCTTCCCATATCTAGACTCACATTCTTATCATCATTGATCTCACATCTCATCAGTGGCTCAGTCCCATACTTGGTAATATGAGAGAGAACAATTTTCTGCAACAGGAGCCATAGACGATAATATAGATCGCAGGTATCAGTAAGGTCACAAGCAAGAATTTAAGTCAAGAACTTTCATTAGGTATAGCCCAGTATACCCCAGATCATCTGACTTGGCTAAGCGATTACAGCCAGGTGTTCATCTCCTGCTCGGACATCACGGAACATCTGACCTTTATCCAAAGATTGACTATTGATACAAACTTTAGAAACAAAATTAGAGTGTCTTCTAATAACGGAACTGAAAATGTAACAATAAAACTTAACAAGGAACCATCTCAGAAGTGAGTAACAAAACTAGAATTTAATGTTTAGTGAAACATAAACATTTTTCATTGTGAGAGCATTAACCTTGCAGCCAGGGAAGGCTGTATCCCATCAAATACAAATGAGGCTTGTCAGGGAGCCGGGAAAAGCCAAGCGGCCGTCTTGGATTTCCCATGGCCCTGACTGTTTGATTCACAGCTACTGCTTACCCATTTTAATTCCCCAATTGAGGAACAGACTATTGCCATGTCTTAAGGACATCAGGATAGCAACAATCTGCCAGGGAGCGGTTAATTTTGAAGAAGCAGAATGAGCTTTAGCTACGTGTACCATAATCTTCATAGATCATTGGGAAATAATGCCCGTTTACTTTACTAAAGTAACAAAAGATTTTAAAAACAGACATAAGTCACTTCAAGGCAAAGAAATTCACAACCTATGATCAAAGGCTGCATTCTAAGAATACTTTGCTCTCTTCACAGAGAGAGAAAACCAAATTCCAGTCTGGTACCAGCTCACTGTGAGTAACAGAATCTGTTTATCTGGTTAATCTTTGAAAGACTTTTCCATAAATCCTAAAAAAGTAATAGTGTTCTTTCAAAGGTATCAGAGTAAAACCACAGAAGGCATTTTTTAAATCTAAGTGTATTGCAATTGACAAAGCAACCTGGTCATGACTGTGACATGGAACACTTTACTATGATAACTGGATTATAATTGACAACATTTTATCAGGATATATCAGATGTTCATCAATTCCACATAACTGTTAGCATATCCATATTAGTAACACCAACCATCGGGTTTAACCAGAGAAGATTTATCACTCCTCCAACAATACTTCCCATGTAATTTAACATGTCAAATGAACCCATGTAGTTTAATATCTCTCTTTGAGAAGTCTCAGGGACCCTCTGAAGTACCCCAAAGTCAGCTAGAGGTCAAGAGAACTTCATTACAATTTACGTTTAGGAAGTTTTGCCAAAACATCAAAAAGGTTTTATAATACTTAGTCAGATAGGATCATTTAGGTCACTATGAAACAACAGTTATTCACTTAGCCAAAGTTAACAAAAGATTTCAAAGTAAACATAGAACAGATCACTTTAGGCATAAAGAAACTTAAAATCCATTATCAAAGGCACTCCAACATCTCAAGAAAATTGGAATTATGCACTAACCTCTTTGCTTGGGGTCCACTTTCCATAAAACCTGTCTCTGTCTAGTTTTGTTTTTTTTTAATCACTTTGCTCATTTAGAGACAGCCACCTGTAAGTCAGACCTACTTTCTTTTTTCTTAATAAAATGTAATTATATTTCTCATACTCTTTTAACTAAAAACACACATTCTCTTTTCCTTAAGCAACCATGAACTGTCCTTTCTATTAGCATTCTATAGATTAGTGAACATAAATACCAGTGACAATTTCAAAAACATTTGCTTTCTTATAGAGAACATCTCAGGATGGCACCAAACGTATTCATTAATTGTCCAAAACCTCTTTAGTTTCTCTGTAAGAGGAAGTTATATCATCATGCGTGCTAAGTCGCTTCAGTCATGTCCAACTCTTTGAGACTAATGGACGGAGGCCACCAGGCTCCTATGTCCACTGGATTTCCCAGGCAAGAATATTGGAGCAGGTTGCCGTGACCTCCTCCAGGGGATCTTCCTGACCCAGGGATCAAACCCTAATATTCCTGCTCCTCCTGCACTGTCGGGCAGGTTCTTTACC
>SJYR01006007.1:8021-19421 GCA_006410655.1 Kobus ellipsiprymnus | reverse complement strand
TGACCCTGTATGCGAGACAACAAAAGAGACTCAGACCTATAGAGTGAACTTTTGGACTCTGGGGGAGAGAGGGAAGGAGAGGGTGGGATGAGATGGGAGAATGGCATTGAAACATGTATACTATCATGTAAGAAACAAATCGCCAGTCGATGTCTGATACAGGATGCAGGATGCTTCGGACTGGTGCAAGGAGAGGACCCAGAGAGATGGTATGGGGTGGGAGATGGGAGGGGACTCATGTTTGGGAACGCAGGTACACTAGTGGGAATTAATGTCAATGTTTGGCAAAACCAATACAGTAATGTAAAGTAAACCGAAGTTAGAATAAAGATTAAAAAGAAAAGAAAAGAAAAGAAAGCTGTGGGTCTCGCACCAATGCTTGGCTCCCCCATGTCGTTCTTTTCTCCCTTTTCAGGCTGAATTCCCATCTGGAGCACAGAGGCTCTCCGTGTCTACTTATTTGCCCTGCCTTAAGACCCACGTGAGAGGGAGCCCAAGGTGGGGCACCCTCTGCTATTTAAGTGGGTGCTGGTGGCCTACGTAGACAGTGAAAGCCTCTTGTCTTGGAGCTTTATTGGTCTCCTGTGTACACCAAATTATTCAGCCTCTTTTCTCCACTTATTTTCCTACTACAGTATTCTTTCCTAATCTCTCTTTATATCTCTAGTTAAATAAGTCCTTGCCAACGCTGTCTCCCCTTCAAATTCCCTGGATCCACTGGGGCTGAATCCGGGCAATTGTTATTATCTTGGTCATGAAGATCTTTTCTGTACAATTCTGTGTATTCTTGCCACCTCTTCTTAATATCTTCTGCTTTTGTTAAGTCCAAACCATTTCTGTCCTTTATCGAGCCCATCTTTGTATGAAATGTTCCCTTTGTATCTCTAATTTTCTTGAAGAGATCTCTACTCTTTCCCATTCTGTTCTTTTCCTCTCTTTCTTTGAAATGATCTCTGAAGAAGGCTTTCTTATCTCTTCTTGCTATTCTTTCGAACTCTGCATTCAAATGCTTATATCTTTCCTTTTCTCCTTTGCTTTTCACCTCTCATCTTTTCACAGCTATTTGAAGGCCTCCCCAGACAGCCATTTTGCTTTTTTGCATTTTTTAAACCCATGGGGATGGTCTTGATCCCTGTCTCCTGTACAATGTTATGAGCTTCAGTCCATAGTTCATCGGGCACTCTATCTATCAGATCTAGGCCCTTAAATATATTTCTCACTTCCACTGTATAATCATAAGGGATTTGATTTAGGTCATACCTTAATGGTCTAGCGATTTTCCCTACTTTCTTCAACTTAAGTCTGAATTTGGTAATAAGGAGTTCATGATCTAAGCTACAGTCAGTTCCCAGTCTTGTTTTTATTGACTGTATAGAGCTTTTCCATCTTTGGCTGCAAAGAATATAATCAATCTGATTTCAGTGCTGACCATCTTGTGCTGTCCATGTGTAGTCTTCTCTTGTGTTGTTGGAAGAGTGTGTTTGCTATAACCAGTGCATTTTCTTGGCAAAACTCTCTTAGTCTTTGCCCTGCTTCATTCCACATTCCAAGGCCAAATCTGCCTGTTACTCCAGGTGTTTCTTGACTTTCTATTTTTGCATTCCATTCCCTTAGAATGCAAAGGACATATTTTGCGGGGTGTTAGTTCTAAACGGTTTTGTAGGTCTTCATAGAACCGTTCAACTTCAGGTTCTTCAGCATTACTGTTTGGGGCATAGACTTGGATTCCTGTGATGTTGAATGGTTTTCTTTGGAGATGAACAGAGATCATTCTGTCGTTTTTGAGATTGCATCCAAGTACTGCATTTCGGACTCTTCTGTTGACCATGATGGCTACTCCACTTCTGAGGGATTCCTGCCCACAGTAGAAGATATGATGGTCATCTGAGTTAAATTCACCCATTCCAGTCCACTTTAGTTCGCTGATTCCTAGAATGTCGATGTTCACCCTTGCCATCTCTTGTTTGACCACTTCCAATTTGCCTTGATTCACGGACCTGACATTCCAGGTTCCTATGCAATATTGCTCTTTACAGCATTGGATCTTGCTTCTATCACAAGTCACATCCACAGCTGGGTATTGTTTTTGCTTTGGCTCCATCCCTTTATTCCTTCTACAGTTATTTATCCACTGATCTCCAGTAGCATACTGGGCACCTACTGACCTGGGGAGTTCCTCTTTCAGTATTCTATCATTTTGCCTTTTCATACGGTTGATGGGGTTCTCAAGGCAAGAATACTGAAGTGGTTTGCCATTCCCTTCTCCAGTGGACCGCATTCTGTCAGACCTATCCACCATGACCCGCCCATCTTGGGTTGCCCCACGGGCATGGCTTAGTTTCATTGAGTTAGTCAAGGCTGCGGTCTTAGTGTGATTAGATTGACTAGTTTTCTGTGAGTTTGGTTTCATGATTAGATTAAGTAGTTTTCTTTGAGTATGGTTTCAGTATGTCTGCCCTCTGATGCCCTCTTGCAACACCTACCATCTTACTTGGGTTTCTCTTACCTTGGGCGTAGAGTATTTCTTCATGGCTGCTCCAGCAAAGTGCAGCTGCTGCTCCTTACCTTGAATGAGGGGTATCGCCTCACCGCTGCCCTTCCTGACCTACAACATTGGATGGCTCATCTAGGCCCTCCTGCACCCTTGCAGCCACCACTCCTTGGATGTGGGGTTGCTCCTCTTGGCCACTGCCCATGGCCTTGGGCGTGGGGTTGCTCCTCCTGGCTGCCATCCCTGGCCTTGGATGCCAGGTGGCTCCTCTCAGCCGCCATGCCAGGCCTTGGACTCAGAGTAGCTCCTCTCAGCCGTTCCTGTGCTGTTGCAGCCTGGCACTCTCGGCCACTGCCCCTGACCTCGGATATGGGGTAGCTCCTCTTGGCCGCACTTAGTGTGCCTGTATAGTCATTACAAAATTCTGGCTATATTCCCCATGTTCTACAATACATCCTTGAGCTCATCTTATTAATGCATGTTGTTAGTATAAGATTCAACATCTGTACTGTTGGACATTTCTCAGTGGTGAGACCCCTGAAGATTTCTGAGGTCTCTAGCTGTGCTTTGAAGTCACTCGCTGCCCACTAGTCTACCTGGAAAATCAGGGGTTTCCACAATGCCTGGGACCTCCTCTGGCTAATTCTGATTCAGGTTTTCATTCACCTTGGAACACTTGGAACACAGACTACAGAGCTTTGAGCTTCTGACTTTCTTCAGCTTTTCTGAGGTGGGAATATTTGGGAAACTTCCTTGGTAGTTCTGCATGAATGTGCTTATTCACCCTCACAGTAACCCTAGCCACCTAGAGAAAACAAAAGAGGGAGCACAGAATGGCATTGGTTTGGGAAGAGGGTGAAGATGGATGGGAACAATGGCTTCAGAAGAAGGGGTGTGGGTAGAGAAGGGGTATGTGCCAGGCAAGGACAGGGGAGGAGTCTTATGGGGTGATATCACCAGGCAAGAGGAGCTTAGGTGAGTTCAGATCACCTTGACATTTCCTTTGAACCTCATTAACAGGAGGTCTTCATCTTTTCCTCCTTAGCATCTGGAGTCAGCTATTCCATAACTGCTCTTGAGACTTTTGGCTTCTCAATCACCTAAGTCTTTTTGAAGACTCCCAGTGGTCTTCTCCAGAGCCTGTGAGCACAGCGTGATATCATTGATAAAATGTCTGTGATCATAAATATGGTGGGTGTAACATCATAAAAAGAATGGGTGTGAAGCCCCATATGGCTGGTGTGATGTCAAACATAGTGGATATGATGTCATAAATATAGCGGCTATGATATTATCTATACAGTGGGTGTGATCACAGATATGTTCATTATGATGTCACAGATAGTGTATGTGATGTCAGAGTGAGTATAATATCATAGATATATTGGATGTGATGTCATAAAAAATAGTGGGTGTCATGTCAAAACATGTGATATAGTTTTACTGGGCATGATGTCATATGTAGTACATAAGGTGTCATATGTTGTGTGTGTGATGTCATATAGAGTGTGGGTGAGATGTCATAAGTACAGGGGTTTGTTGTCATAGATACAGTGGAAGTGATTCAGAGGTTACAGTGGATGTGATGTCATATACAGTGGATTTGATGTCATATATAGTTGATGAGACATCATGGATACATTGGGTTAGATCATACATATGGTGGCTGTGATGTCACAGATATACTGGGTGTGAAGTATATATCTGGTGGGATGTCATAAGAGAGTGGTTGTGATAGCATATATACTGTATATGATGTCATAAGTAATGTGGTTGTGATATCAGCAATACAGTGGATGTGATGATAGATATGATGTGTATGAAGTCACAGATAGAGTGGTTGTATTGTTATAAAGACAGTTGGTGTGATATTACATATGGTGGATATGATGTTATAAACATAGTGGGTGTGATGTTATAGATAAAGTAGGTGTGCTGATATGGTGGGTGCAAAGTCTCAAATATACTGGGTGTGATGTTGTAAAAACTGTTCATGTGACATAATAAGTACAGTGGGTGTGATATCATAGTTGTACTGGGCATGATGTCATATGTATTGGATAAGATATATGTTTTCTGTGTGTGATGTCATATGTAATGGGTGTGGTGTCAAATACAGTGGGTGTGATATCATAAATACATCAGTGAGATGTCATAAATAGAGTGGAAGTAATATTATAGATATAGTGCATGCACTGTCACATACAGTGGGTGTGGTGTCATTGATACAGTGGGTGTGGTGTCACGATATAGTGGATGTGTTGGCAGATAGTGGGTGTGATGTCATAAACACAGAGGGTGTACTTCATAAACAGTGGATGTGATATCACATATAGTGGATGTGATGTCACAAATACAGTGGGTGTGATGTCATAGTTACAGTGAGTGTGATCATAGTAATGATGGGGGAGATGTCACAAATATACTGGGTGTGATGCCATAGGTATGGAGAAAATGTAAGAATCAATGAACAAAGACCTAGAAGAATTAAGAAATAAACATACAGAGACAAGCAACACAATTATTTAAATATAAAATACTTTAAAAGGAATCAATAGCAGAATATCTGAAGCAGAACAATTCAGTGAGTGGAAAGAGAGAATAGTGGAAATAAATGCTAAAGAGCAGAATAATGTAAAACAGTGCAGAGAACTGAGGATAACCTCTGAAAATTCTGGAAAAATATCAAAAGCACCAACATTTGAATTATGGGGGGATGTGTCCCAGAAAAAGAAGAAGAACAAAGGATATGAGAAAATTTTTGAAGAGATTATAGTTTAAATTTCACCAACATGGAATAGGAAACAGTCAATCAAGTCCAAGAGGTGCAAAGAGTCCCATTCAGGATAAACTCAAGAATAAACATGCCAAGATACATAGTAATCAAACTAACAAGGATGAAAGAGAGTGAAGGAATATTAAAAGGAGCAAGGGAGTAGCAACAAATAACATACAAGGGAAACCCCATACAATTTAATAGCTGATCTTTCAGCAGAAACTCTCCAGCCCAGAAGTGAATGGCAGGATATATTTAAAATATTGAAAGGGAAAATTTTACTTCCAAGATTCCAGTAACTGGCAGATATCCCATTCAAAATTGATGGAGAAATCAAAAACTTTTCAGAAAATCATAATGTCAGAGAATTCACCAACAAAAAAACAAGCTTTACAAGAAATGCTAAAGGGACTTATATAGTCAAGAAACACAAGAGAAGAAAAAAGACCTACAAAATCAGGCCCAAACAATTTTAAAAATGGCAACAGGAACATGTAAATCAATAATTACTTTAAATGTAAATGGAAGTTATTTAAAATGGAAATTATTTTCAATGTAAATGCTCCAATCAAAGACGGAGTCTGACTGAAAGGATACAAAAAGACCTGGGTGATGGTCTCAAGATGGCAGAGGAATAATACTGGAAGACCACCTTCTCCCACACAAATTCCTCAAAAGATCATCTGAATGCTGAGCCACTCAGTTCAGTTCAGTTCACTGGCTCAGTCGTGTCCAACTCTTTGTGACCCCATGAATCACAGCACGCCAGGCTTCCGTGTCCATCACCAACTCCCGGAGTTCACTCAGACTTACGTTCACCAAGTCAGTGATGCCATCCAGCCATCTCATCCTCGGTCGTCCCATTCTCATCCTACCCCCAATCCCTCCCAGCATCAGAGTCTTTTCCAATGAGTCAATTCTTCGCATGAGGTGGCCAAAGTACTGCAATTTCAGCTTCAGCATCATTCCCTCCAAAGAATTCCCAGGGCTGATCTCCTTCAGAGTGGACTGGTTGGATCTCCTTGCAGCCCAAGGGACTCAAGCATCTTCTTCAACACCACAGTTCAAAAGCTGGAATCAAGATTGCCAGGAGAAATATCAATAACCTCACATAGGCAGATGACACCACCCTTATGGCAGAAAGTGAAGAGGAACTAAAAAAGCCTCTTGATGAAAGTCAAAGTGGATCATGAAAAGGTTGGCTTAAAGCTCAACATTCAGAAAATGAAGATCATGGCATCTGGTCCCATCACTTCATGGGAAATAGATGGGGAAACAGTGGAAACAGTGTCACACTTTATTTTGGGGGGCTCCAAAATCACTGCAGATGGTGACTGCAGCCATGAGATTAAAAGACGCTTACTCCTTGGGAAAAAATTTATGACCAAACTAGAGAGCATATTCAAAAGCAGAGACATTACTTTGCCAACTAAGGTCCATCTAGTCAAGGCTATGGTTTTTCCAGTGGTCATGTACGGATATGAGAGTTGGACTATGAAGAAGGCTGAGCACTGAAGAATTGACATTTTGCATAGCATCTAAAATGTGAAACACTGTTCAATTGGCAGACATTTTTCCTTTCATCTGGGCCCTGGCATTCGCTCCTCTTTTTTCTGTCTTTAGAGAATTACCTAATCTGGGACATACACTTTCATATGAATGGAACACTGGAATATGTATTCTTTTGCACCTGGCTTCCTTTACTTAGCATGATATTTTCAGATCTATAGCATGTTATAGCATCTAAAAGTACTCCATTTCATAGTCAAAAAATATTGCATACCATGTTTTATTTATTCGATCACTAGTTGATGGACATTTGAGTCATTTCAACTGCTTTTTGTTTTCTCTTTTAAATTTATTTCTTTACTTTTTGTAGACTTTTGATAGAAGCCATTCTGACCAGCATGAGATGGTACCTCATTGTGGTTTTGATTTGCATTTCTCTGGTTATGAGTGATGATTAGCATCTGTTCATGTGTTTGTTAGCCATCTGTGTATCTTCTGCGGAGAAATGTCTATTTGATTCTTTGGCCCATTTCTTGACTGGATCTTTCATTTTTCTGGGGTTGAATTGCTTGTAATTAATTTTGAAATTAATGCTTTGTCAGTGCTTCATTTTCTATTATTTTCTCCCATTCTGAAGGCTGTCTTTTCACCTTTCTTATGGTTTTCTTTGTTGTGCAAAAGCCTTTAAACTTATCTAGGTCAGGTTTATTTATTTATTTTTCTTTTACTGCCATTACTCTGGAAGGTAGGTCATGGAGGATTCTGCTGTGATTTATGTCAGAGAGTGTTTGCCTATGTTTTTCTTTAGGGTTTTTTTAGTTTCTTGTCTTATATTTGTATCTCTAAGTCCCTTGGCCTGCAAGGAGATCCAACCAGTCCATTCTGGAGGAGATCAGCCCTGGATGTTCTTTGGAATGAATGATGCTAAAGCTGAAACTGCAGTACTTTGACCACCTCATGTGAAGAGTTGATTCATTGGAAAAGACTCTGATGCTGGGAGGGATGGGGGGCTGGAGGAGAAGGGAATGACAGAGAATGAGATGGCTGAATGGCATCACTGACTCGATGGATGTGAGTCTGAGTGAACTCCGGGAGTTGGTGATGGACAGGGAGGGCTGGCGTGCTGCGATTCATGGGGTCACAAAGAGTCGGACACGACTGAGTGACTGAACTGAACTGAACTGAATCCACTTCCAGATTATTTTTGTGTGTTGTGTTTGGAAAGTGTTCTAGTTCATTCTTTTACAAGTGGTTGACCAGTTTTCTCAGCACCACTTGTGAAAGATATTGTCTTAAGAGACAGGGCGTGCTGCGATTCATGGGGTCACAAAGAGTCGGACACGACTGAGTGACTGAACTGAACTGAACTGAATCCACTTCCAGATTATTTTTGTGTGTTGTGTTTGGAAAGTGTTCTAGTTCATTCTTTTACAAGTGGTTGACCAGTTTTCTCAGCACCACTTGTGAAAGATATTGTCTTTTCTCCATTGTATATTAGTGCATCCTTTGTTAATGATAAGGTGTCCATAGGGGAGTAGATAATCTCTGGGATTTCTGTTTGTTCCATTGATCTATATTTCTGTCTTTGTGCCAATTTCATACACTATTGATGACTGTAGCTTTGTAGTATAGTTTGAAATCAGGCAGGCTGATTTCTCCAATCCATTCTTCTTTCTCCAGATTCCTTTGGTTCTACGAGGGTTTTTGTTTTGTTGGTTGTTTTTGTTTTGTTTTTCTTTTCTTTTCTTCTTCTTCTTTTATACTTTTTTGTTTCCATACACATTGTGAAATTATTTGTTCTGGTTACATGAAAAATTCTCTTGTAGCTTAATAGGGATTGCATTGAATCTATAGATTGTTTGGGGTAGTATACTCATTTTTGCTTTACTGATTCTTCTGATTCATGAATATAGTATATTTTTCCATCTGTTTGCCAACCTACATAGCATGTTCAAAAGCAGAGACATTACTTTGCCGACTAAGATCTGTCTAGTCAAGGCTATGGGTTTCCCTGTGGTCATGTATGAATGTGAGAGTTAGACTGTGAAGAAGGCTGAGCACCAAAGAATTGATACTTTTGAACTGTGATGTTGGAGAAGAGTCTTGAGAGTCCCTTGGACTGCACAGGGATCCAACCAGTCCATTCTGAAGGAGATTATCCCTTGCATTTCTTTGGAACGAATGATGCTACAGCTGAAACTTCCGTACTTAGGCCACCTTAAGCAAAGAGTTGAATCACTGGAAAAGTCTCATGCTTGGAAGGATCGGGGGCTGGAGGAGAAGGGGATGACAGAGAATGAGATGGCTGGATGGCATCACTGACCCGATGAACGTGAGTCTGAGTGAACTCCGGGAGTTGGTGATGGACAGGGAGGCCTGGAGTGCTGCATTTCATGGGGTCGTAAAGAGTCAGACACGACTGAGTGACTGGACTGAACTGAAATGAACTATGTCATCTTTAATTTCTCTCATCAGTGTTTTATGGCTTTCTATATATAGTTCTTGTTTCTGTAGGTAGATCTATTCCTAAGTGTTTTATTATTTTCATCACAATGGTGAAAGTGGCTATTTCTTTGATTTCTCTTTCTGCTTTCTCACTGGTAGTGTGTAGGGATGCAAGGGGTTTATGTGTATTAATTTTATATCCTGCATGTTTACTATATTCATTGATTAGCTCTAGTAATATTCTGCTGGTGTCTTTAGGGTTTTCTATGTAGAGGGATCATGTAATCTGCAAACAGTGAGCCTTTCATTCTGCTTTTTCAGTCTGGATTCCCTTTAATTTCTTTTTATCCTCTGATTGATGTGGCTAAAACTTCCAAACCTATGCTGTATAGAAGTGGTGACAGTGGGTACCCATGTCTTGTTCCTGACTTTAGGGGAAATACTTTCAAATTTTCACCATTCAGGATGTTTGCTGTGGGTTTATCATACATGGCTTTTATTATGTTGAGGTGTTTTCCTTCTATGCCTGCTTTCTCGAGGCTTTTTATCATAAACGGACATTGAATTTTGTCAAAGGCTTTCTCTGCAACTATGGAGATAATCATATGGTTTTTATTTTTCAGTTTGTTTATGTGGTGATTTACACTGATTGATTTACAAATACTGAAGAATCCTAGCTTGATTTGGATAAAGCACAGTTGCTCATGATGTCTGATCTTTCTAATATGTTGTTGGATTCTGTTTGCTAGAATTTTGTTGAGGATTGTTCATCTATGCTCATCAGCAAGATTGGCCACTATTTTATTTTTATGTGGCATGTTTTTCTGGTTTTGGTTTTAGGGTGATGGTGGCTTCATAGAATGAGTTTGGGAGCTTATGCTCCTCTGTAAATTTCTGGAAGGATTTGAGTAGGATAGGTTTAGCTCTTCTCTTAATTTTTGGTAGAGTTCACCTTTGTAGCCATCTGTTCCTGGGCTTTTGTTTGTTGGAAGGTTTTTAATTACAGTTTATATTTGCGTGCTTGTGCTGGGTCTGTTAAAATTTTCCATTTCTCCCTGGTTCAGTTTTGAAAGGTTATATTTTTCTAAGAATTCATCCATTTCGTCCAAGTTGTCGATTTTATTGTCATATAATTGCTGATAGTAGTCTCTTATGATCCTTTGTATTTCTGTGCTGTCTGTTGTGATATTTCCATTTTCACTTCTAATTTTGTTGATTTAATTCTTCTCCCTTTTGTTCTTGATGAGTCTGGCTAATGATTTGCCCATTTTATTTATCTTCTCAAAGGAGCAGATTTTAGTTTTGCTGATTTTTGTTATTGTGTCCTTTGTTTATTTTTCATTTATTTCTGGTCAGATTTTTATGGTTTCTTTCATTCTACTAACCCCCGGGTTCTTCACTGCTTCATCTAGCTGCTTTTAGTCATTTATTTGATTTTTCTCTTGTTTCTTGAGACAAGTTTTTATTGCTATGAACCTTCCCCTTACCGCTGATTTTACAAAATCCCATAGATTTTGAGTTGTGATGCATTCATTTTCATTTGTTTCTATGCATATTTTTTTTTACTATTTGTTGGTTATTCAGAAGCATATTCAGAAGAAGGTTGTTTAGCTTCCATATGCTTTATTTTAATCGTTTTTTTTCCCTGTAGTTGACATTTAATCTTACAACATTGTGATCAGAAAAGATGATGGAGGAAATTATTTAGATTATTTTCAATTTACCAAGGTGCCAGGGTCCAGCCCCGGTGGATCCAGGGAATTCGAAGGTGGGGACGGCGTCGGCGTCTCTGGAAATGATCTAGTTAGTTACAGATAAAGAGTAGCTGGAAGATTATTAGAGAAAAAGGGGTTGTATAGCCTCAGTCAGAAAAACGAGAGCAAGGACAAAATGACATGGGGGAATCAGTCTTTCCGGAAACTGATCCGATTTCTTTATTTTTTGGGTTTGTTTATATACCTTTTTTTACATATAGGGATGAATACAGAGTCACATGGGGGTCAGCAGTCCTGACCTTCATCGAAATCAGGTGCTTCACATAAATGTAAAAAAAAGGTCTTAGGGAATTTACATCATCTTCTGGCCATGAGACCTGCTGACATTTTATGATCCCTTCTTTCTGATAACCAAAAAACTTATTTCTTCCAAAGGTGTTTTTTCTTAAACCGGGCACCACCCT
>SJYR01006005.1:2909-19426 GCA_006410655.1 Kobus ellipsiprymnus | reverse complement strand
ATGTCCAATGCAGGATGCAGGATGCTTGGGGCTGGTGCATGAAGAGGACCCAGAGAGATGTTATGGGGTGGGAGGTGGGAGGAGATTCATGTTTGGGAACGCATGTATACTCGTGGTGAATTCCTGTCAATGTTTGGCAAAACCAATACAGTATTGTAAAGTAAACTAAAGTTAAAATAAAAATTAAAAAAAAAAAAAAAGAATGACAATGAGGTTGCCTTCATTGCAAGAGAATCGTTGTCATGATGGGAAAGAAAGCCCTCAGTTCGTTTTCTGCACCTATGACTCTTTTCTGTTTTATAAATAAGTTCATTTGTACCATTTTTTAAGATTCCATATATAAGTGATATTGTATGATACTTGTTTTTCTGTCTGACTTGCTTCAATCAGTATGACAATCTCTAAGGAGGAGGGGGGGATAAATTGGGAGACTGGGATTGACATATACATACTACTACATATAAAAAAGATAATTAATAAGGACCTACTGTAATAGCACAGGACACTATTCAGTACTCTGAAATGGCCTATATTGGAAAGGAATCTGAAAAAGAGGAGAGATGTGTATGTGTATAACTTACACTCTTGCTGTACACCTGAAACTAACATAACATTCTAAATCAACTATACGACACTAAACGTGAATTAAAAAGAGAAAAAATAATAGGAAGGGAAGAAATTTCACAGAAATTGCAGGGTTGAGTCTTATATTTCTCCTATTTCCTGATCCTAGGAACTAAGGCCTCACAAAGTATTAAATAGTTATATTTCTCATAAATTCTAATTAGTGTTCTATTATATGATATTTTGGATATTGGTGTTAAATATATATGTTTACAATAATTATATCCTTGATACAATCAAATTTAGTGTAGAAAATTAAATGCTTGGCAATTTCCATACTAATAGGCTAAGGACCATTGTTGAAAGGGCAATTCACATCAACCCTGAATATTCGTTGGAAGGACTGATTTTGAAGCTGAAGCTCCAATACTTTGATCACCTGATGCGAAGAGCCAACTCATTAGAAAAGACCCTCATGCTGGGAAAGACTGAAGGCAGGAGAAGAAGGGGATGACAGAGGATGAGATGGTTGGATGGCATCGCCAACTCAATGGGCATGAGTTTGAGCAAGCTCTGGGAATTAGTGAAGTACACGGAAACCTAGTGTGCTGTGGTCCAATCGTTGCAAAGAGTTGGGCATGAGTGACTGACTGAACAGCAACAATACAAAATAGTTTTGACTTCTATTAGCTGGGGCTTCCCTGGTGTATCAGGGTGAGGAATCTGCCTGTGATGCAGGAGACCCAGGTTTGATCCCTGCATCAGGAAGATCTCCTGGAGAAGAGAACAGCTTCCCACTTCAGTATTCTTGCATAGAGAATTACATGGACAGAGGAGCCTGGAGGGAAACAGTCCATAAAGTCACAAAGAGTCAGATATGACTGAGTGACTAACACCATTTTTTCTACCAGAAACTTTTGGTAAGGTAACAATCTCTTTTGTAAATATATGATTAGATGTATAAGTGTTGCAAAGTTATAAAATGCATTGTACATAGAATTCCAGTAGCTCAAGAGTCTTTATTTCAACATTAGCTTTTTAGAAGAAAAATAAAATGGAAATATTCTTATTTCTCTATCTATAAAAGGTTAAACCCATTTACTAAAATACACGTCCTTCCTGTTAGAAGATAGCAAGAAAAACAAAAGAAGTGACATCCCACTCTGTTTTTAGTGATTGGTAGGCAATGTTTTCGATGTGATTTTAATCCTGTTCATGTGCTAGTGATGACTTCAGATGAGGCTTAAAGATCACAACAATTTCAAGCTGTTGCTTAGCTTGTAGTATATTCAATAGTCCACTGAGAGTGATCTACTGAAATTAATTTTCAGCTCTTTGATCAGTCATGTTATTCATGAATAAACTGAATTTTGATAGTGCTTGCTATGAATTTTAAAGGGCAAAGAAATATGATTTCATTCATATGCGGAATATAACAAATTAAATGAATAAATAAACAAAAAACAAATATATAGATATAGAGAACAGAGTAGAGCTTTCCAGAGGTGGGGCTGTGGGGGTCTTTAGGGGAAGGCAAAATGAATATGGGGTCCTTTGTCTGGTGATGGATAGAAATCAAATTTGAGGGTTTGACATGCTGTCCTATACACAGAAATCAAAATATTTTGCACACATGAAACCCACATAATGTTATAAACCAATGTTACCTTGACAAATAAGTAGCATGAAGAAGACATACAAGGTGTCGATTCAGCCTGGCTAGTTGATGCCATCTTTGAGATGCCAGAGGTAGTAGCAAAAGCCTTGTGCTCTTAGCTTCCAGGATCACTGGTGTTTGGCATGTCCCTTGTAGCACATGGCAGAGGTCTTGTTTCCTTGATGGTTGTCAGCCAGGACTACTTTCCACTTCCTGAGGCTGCAGGTAGGTCCCTGTTGTTACTATCCTTCCAGGACAGGAGAGCATCTTTCTGACATTTCATGTTCTTTTAGAAGGCTCATCTGATTGAGTACAGCCCAACAATAATAATCACCCTTTTGATGAACTCAAAGCCAGCTTATCAGAATCCTGACTATGGGAATGATGGTCCATCATATTCACATGCCTACCCCACAAGAGGTGGGGGTTATATATGGTATGTACACCAGAAAGTGACTTCCCTTGTGTCTCAGATGGTAAAAGCATCTGCCTATGATGCAGGAGACCCGGTTCAATCCCTGGGTTGGGAAGATCCCCTGAAGAAGTAAATAGCAACCCACTCCAGTTTTCTTGCCTGGAAAATCCCATGGACAGAGGAGCCTGGAAGGCTACAGTCCATGGGGTCGCAAAGAGTTGGACACAACTAAGTGACTTCACTTCACACCAGGAAGTAGGAATTATGGAGGTCAGTTTAGAATACTGCCCACCACAGGCTGAGTATTCTTTTTCTTTTCTCTTTTTTAAAATTGTTTTTTAAATTGAAGTATAGTTGGCATACAACATCATATTATTTTAGGTGTGCTACATCATGATTTGGCACTAAGCATTGAAAGTATGTAAGTCTAGTAACCATCTATCAGTATACAAAGTTATTACAATATTATTGACAGTATTCCATATGCAATATATTACATCCTTTAGACTATTTTACAACTGGAAGTTTGTACCTCATAATCTCTTCCCCTAATTCACCTGACTCCTACTCCTACTCCCACCCCCTCTGGAAATCACAAGTTTGTTCTCTACATCTATGAGTTGGCTTCTATTTGATTCTGTTTCTTCATTTGAATTGTCTTTCAGATTGAACATATAAGTGAAATCATGGGGCATTTGTCTAATTTTGTCTAACATTTCACTTAGAATAACACTCTCTAGGTCATTCCTTAGTCTCTCAAATATTGAAAAATATTTAAATATTTTTTATGGCTGAGTAATATTTTTATGTGTATATATATGTATGTATGTATGTAAAATCTTTATGCATTTTTCTCTCAATGATCACTTAGGTTATTTCTATATCTTGCCGATAATGAATAATGGTACAAATCACATAGGGGTACACACATTTTTTAAAATTAATGTTTTGTTTTCTTTTTTAAATTTATATTTATTTATTTTAATTGGAGGCTAATAACTTTAAAATATTGTATTGGTTTTGCCATTTAATAAATACTCAGTAGTAGAATTGCTGGGTCCTGTTTTAGAACTACCTTTAATTTTTTTGAGGAAACTTCATACTGTTTTCCAAATAGCTGCACCAATTTACAATTCTACCAACGGAACACAAGGGTGCACATTTTTTCACATCCTCACCATCATGTTATTTCTTAGGTTAAGATAATAATCATTAATTTAAAATTAAACTTTTAATTTTTTTAATGGAGTATAACTGATTAACAATACTGTAATAGTTTCAGGTGGACAGCAAAGGGACTCAGCCATACATCTACATGTATCCACTCTTCTCAAACTCTCCTCCCATCCAAGCTGCCACATAACACTGAGCTCCCCATGCAATACAATAGGTCCTTGTTGGTTATCCATTTTATTAATAAATGTAGCCATGTGAACCTGTTCATCTCAAAATCCCTAAATATTCTGTCTATGAGTCTGCTTTTGTTTTGTGAATAAGTTTGTTTGTATCATGTCTTTTTATATTTTTCATAGAAGGGATGTCATACACTATTTCTGCTTCTGTGCCTAACTTACTTCATGAATAACCATTCTGACAGTTGTGGAGTAGTTTTGATTTGCATTTCCCCAAAGGTCCATCTAGTCAAGGCTATGGTTTTTCCAGTGGTCATGTATGGATATGAGAGTTGGGCTGTGAAGAAAGCTGAGTGCCAAAGAATTGATGCTTTTGAACTGTGGTGTTGGGGAAGACACTTGAGAGTCCCTTGGAATGCAAGGAGATCCCCCAGTCCATTCTAAAGGAGATCAGCCCTGGGTGTTCTTTGGAAGGAATGATTCTAAAGCTGAAGCTCCAGTACTTTGGCCACCTCATGCGAGGAGTTGACTCATTGGAAAAGACTCTGATGCTGGGAGGGATTGGGGGCAGGAGGAGAAGGGGACGACAGAGGATGAGATGGCTGGATGGCATCACTGACTCGATGGACATGAGTTTGTGTGAACTCCGGGAGATGGTGATGGACAGGGAGGCCTGGAGTGCTGAGATTCATGGGGTCACATAGAGTCAGACACGACTGAGTGACTGAACTGAACTGAACTGAACTGATGGTTCGTGATGTTGAGCATTTTCCTAAGTTTCTGTTGGCCATCTGTGTATCTTCTTTGCAAAACATCTATTAAAGTCCTTTGCCTATTTTTTTAAACTCAGATTATGTTTTTCTTGTTGAATTGCATGAGTTCTTTATATATTTTGAAATCAACCTCTTATCAAATATATCATTTGCATTCAATAGGTTGCCTTTTTGTTTTGTAAATGATTTCCTTTGTTCTACAAAAGCTGTTTAGTTTGGTGTAGTCCCATTTCACTTTTACTTATGTTTCTCTTGCCTGAGGAAAATGATCCAAAAATGTATTCTTAAGACCAGTGTCAAAGGGCACGTATCCTACATTTTCTCCTGGGAGTTTAATGGTTTCAGGTCTTAACATTTAAGTTCATTTTGAGTTTATTTTTGTGTATTGTACACTTTTGTTCTTTTCAGATAGCTATCCAGTTTCCTCAACAATATTAAAGAAATTGTCTTTCACCAATATATTTTCTTGGCTTCTTTGTCATAGGTTAACTGACTATATAAGTATGAACTTTTTAAAAAATAATTAATTTATTTTAATTGGAGGCTAATTACTTACAATATTGTGGGTTTTGCCATACATTGACATGAATCAGTCATGGGGGAAAATGCATCCCCCATCCTGAACCCCCCTCCCATCTTCCTCCACATCCCATCCCTCAATGTTGTCCCAGTGCACTGGCTTTGAGTGCCCTGTTTCATTCATAGAACTTGGCAATCTATTTCACATATGATAATATACATTGTTCAATTATATTTTCTCAAATCATCCCAACCTCATCATCTCCCACAGAGTCCAAAGATCTGTTTTTTTTTGTATCTGTGTCCCTTTTGCTGTCTTGCATATAAGGTCATTGTTAACATCTTTCTAAATTGCATATATATATGCACTAATATACTGCATTGGTGTTTCTCTTTCTGACCTACTTCAGTCCATATAATAGGCTCCAGTTTCATCCACCTCATTAGAAGTGATTAAAATGTATTCTTTTTCATAGCTGAGTAATATTCTGTTGTGTATGTGTACCACAGCTTTCTTATCCATTTTTCTGCTGATGGATATCTAGGTTGCTTCCAAGTCCTAGCTATTGTAAACAGTGATGTGGTGAACATTGGGGTGCACGTGTCTCTTTCAGTTCTGGTTTCCTCAGTGTGTATGTCCAGCTGTGGGATTGCTGGGTCAAAAGGCAGTTCTCTTTCCAGTTTTTTTAGGGAATCTCCACACTGTTCTCCGTAGTGGCTGTACTGTTTTTATTCCCAACAACAGTGTAGGAAAGTTCCCCTTTCTTCACACCCTCTCTAGCATTTATTGTTTGTAGACTTTTTGATAGAAGCCATTCTGACTGGTGTAAGATGGTACCTCATTGTGTTTTTGATTTGCATTTCTCTGATAATGAGTGATGTTGAGCATCTTTTCATGTGTTTGTTAGCCATCTCTGTGTCTTCTTTGGAGAAATGTCTGTTCAGTTCTTTGGCCCATTTATTGATTGAGTCATTTATTTTTCTGGTATTGAGCTGCATGAGCTGCTTGTATATTTTTAAGATTAATCCTTTGTCAGTTGCTTCATTCATTATTATTTTCTCCCGTTCTGAAGGCTGTCTTTTCACAGTGCTTATAGTTTCCTTCGTTGTGCAAAAGCTTTTAAGTTTAATTAGGTCCCATTTGTTTATTTTTGGTTTTATTTCCACCATTCTGGGAGGTGGCTCATAGAGGATCCTGGCGTGATTTATGTCAGAGAGTGTTTTGCCTATGTTTTCCTCTAGGATTTTTATAGTTTCTGGTCTTACATTTATATTTTTAATCCATTTTGAATTTATTTTTGTGTATGGTGTTAGAAAGTGTTCTAGTTTCATTCTTTTACAAGTGGGTGACCAATTTTCCCAGCACCACTTGTTAAAGAGATTGTCTTTTCTCCATTGTATATTCTTGTCTCCTTTGTCAAAGATAAGGTGCCCATAGGTGCGTGGATTTATCACTGGGCTTTCTATTTTGTTCCATTGGTATATATGTCTGTCTTTGTGCCAGTACCATACTGTCTTGATGACTGTAGCTTTGTAGTAGAGTCTGAAGTCAGGCAAGTTGATTCCTCCAGTTCCATTCTTCTTTCTCAAGATTGCTTTTGCTATTCGAGATTTTTTTGTATTTCCTTCCAAGCTGTGAAATTATTTGTTCTAGATCTGTAAAAAATACCATTGGTAACTTCATAGGGATTGCATTGAATCTATAGATTGCTTTGGGTAGTATACTCATTTTCACTATATTGATTCTTCTGATCCAGGAACATGATATATTTCTTCATCTATTTGTGTCATCTTTGATTTCTTTCATGAGTGTTGTACAGTTTTCCATATATAGATCTTTTATTTCTTTAGGTATATTTATCCCTAAGTATTTTTTTTTTTTTTTTCATCGCAGTGGTGAATGAAATTGTTTCCTTGATTTCTCTTTCGGTTTTCCCATTGTTACTGTATAGGAATGCAAGGGATTTCTGTATATTAATTTTATATCCTGCAACTTTGTTGTATTCATTGATTAGCTCTAGTAATTTTCTGGTGGTGTCTTTAGGCTTTTCTATGTAGAGGATCATGTCATCTGCAAACTGATAGTTTTACTTTCTTCTTTTCCAATCTGGATTCCTTTTATTTCTTTTCCTCTTCTGATTGCTGTGACTAAAACTCCCAAAACTATGTTGAATAGTAGTGGGGAGAGTGGGCACCCTAATCTTGTTTCTGACCTTAGGGGAAATGCTTTCAATTTTTCACCATTGAGGATAATGTTTGCTATGGGTTGATCATATATGGCTTTTATTTTGTTGAGGTATGTTTCTTTTATGCCTGCTTTCTGGAGGGTTTTTATCATAAATGGATGTTGAATTTTGTCATAGGCTTTCTCTGCATCTGTTGAGATAATCATATGGCTCTTATCTTTAAATTTGTTAATGTAGTGTATCACATTGATTGACTTGTGAATAATGAAGAATCCTTGCAGCCCTGGGATAAAGCCCACTTGGTCATGATATAATGGTCTTTTAATGTGTTTTTGGATTCTGTTTGCTAAAATTTTGTTGAGGATTTTTGCACCTATGTTCATCACTGACTTTGGCTTGTAGTTTTCTTTTTGTGTGTCATCATTGTCTGGTTTTGGTATTAGGGTGATGGTGGCCTCATAGAATGAGTTTGGGACTTTACCTTCCTCTGCAATTTTCTGGAAGAGTTTGAGTAGCATAGGTGTTATCTCCTCTCTAAATTTTTTGTAAAATTCACCTGTGAAACCATCTGGTCCTGGGCTTTTGTTTGTTGGAAGATTTTTGATTATAGTTTCAATTTCTGTGCTTGTGATGGGTGTATTAAGAATTTCTTTTTCTTCCTGGTTCAGTTTTGGAGGCTTATACTTTTGTAAGAATTTGTCCATTTCTTCCAGGTTGTCCATTTTATTGTCATACAGTTGCTGATAGTGGTCTCTTATTATCCTTTGTATTTCTGTGTTGTCTGTTGTGACTTCTCTAATTTCATTTTTAATTTTGTTGATTTGATTTTTCTCACTTTTTGTCTGGATGAGTCTGGATAGTGGTTTGTCTATTTTATTTATCTTCTCAAAGAACCAGCTTTTAGTTTTGATAACTTTTGTTATAGTCTCCTTTGTTTCTTTTTCAATTATTTCTGCCCTAAGTTTTATGATTTCTTTCCTTTTACTAACCCTGGGGTTCTTCATTTCTTCTTTTTCTAGTTGCTTTTTTAGGTGTAAAGTTAGGTTATTTATATAATTTTTCTCTTGTTTCTTGAGATAAGCTTGTATTGCTATGAACCTTCCCTTTAGTACTTCTTTTACTGAATCCCATAGGTTTTGGGTTGTCATGTTTCCATTTTCATTTGTTTCTATGCATATTTTGATTTCTTTTTTTAAATTTTTTCTTTTATTTATTGGTTATTCAGATGTATGTTGTTTAACCCACAAAAGGTTGTATTTTTAATAGTTTTTCTCCTGTAGTTGCCATCTAATTTTACCACATTGCGATCAGAAAAGGTGCTTGAAATGACTTTAATTTTTTTGAATTTTCCAAGGCTAAATTTATCGCCCAGGATATGATCTATCCTGGAGAATATTCCATGTGCACTTGAGAAAAAGGTGAAATTCATTGTTTTGGGGTGAAATGTCCTATAAATATTAATTAGGTCTAACTGGTCCATTGTATCATTTAAAGTTTATATTTCCTTGCTAATTATTCATAGGTGTGAGTGGGGTATAAAAATCTCCCACTATTATTCTGTTACTTTAGTTTCTCCTTTCATATTTTTTAGCATTTGCCTTATGTATTGCAATGCTCCAATGTTGGGTTTATATATATTTCTAATCGTTGTATCTTCTTCTTGGATCGATCCTTTGATCATTTTGTAGTGTCCTTTGTCTCTTTCCACAGCCTTTTATCAAAGTCTATTTTATCTGATATGAGTATTGCTACTCCTGCTTTCTTTTGGTCTTATTTTGCATGAAATATCTTTTTCCAGCTCTTTACTTTCAGTCTGCATGTGTCCCTTGGTTTGAGATGTGTCTCTTGTAGACAGCATATATAAGGGTCTTGTTTTGGTATCCATTCAGCCAGTTTTTGTCTTTTGGTTTGGACATCCAATCCATTTACATTTAAGGTAATTACTGATAAGTATGATCCCATTGCAATTTACTTTGTTGTTTTGGGTTTGAGTTTAAAAACGCTTTCTGTGTTTCTTGTCTAGAGAAGATCCTTTAGCATTTGCTGAAGATGTGGTTTGCTGGTGGTGAATTCTCTCAGCTTTTGCTTGTCTAAAGTTTTTGATTTCTCCTTCATATTTGAATGAAATCCTTGCTGGGTATAGTAATCTGGATTGTAGGTTTTTCTCTTTCATCACTTAAGTATGTTCTGCCATTTCCTTCTGGCTTGAAGAGTTTCTATTGAAAGATCGGCTGTTATCTTTATGGGACCCCCTTGTGTGCTATTTGTTGTTTTTCCCTTGCTGCTTTTAATATTTGTTCTTTGTGTTTGATCTTTGTTAATTTGGTTAATATGTGTCTTGGGGTGTTTCGCCTTGGGTTTGTCCTGTTTGGGACTCTCTTTTTTTTTTTGGACTCAGGTGACTATTTCCTTCCTCATTTTAGGGAAGTTTTCAACTACTATTTCCTCAAGTATTTTCTCATGCCTTTTCCTTTTTTCTTCTTTTTCTGGAACTTCTACGATTTGAATGTTGGGGCATTTAACATTGTCCCAGTGGTCTCTGAGGTTGTCCTCATTTCTTTTAATTATTTTTCCTTTTTTCCTCTCTGCTTAATTTATTTCCACCATTCTATTTTCCACCTCACTTATCCTATCTTCTGCCTCAGTTATTCTACTGTTGGTTCCCTCCAGAGTGTTTTTTTATCTCATTTATTGCACTATTCATTATTGATTGACTCATTTTTATTTCTTCTAGGTCCTTGTTAAACATTTCTTGCATCTTTTCAATCCTTGTCTCCAGGCTATTTATCTGTAACTCCATTTTGTTTTCAAGATTTTGGATCATTTTTACTGTCATTATTCTGAATTCTTGTTCAGGTAGACTCCCTATCTCCTCCTCTTTTGTTTGGTTTGGTGGGCATTTATCATGTTCCTTTACCTGCTGAACATTTCTCTGCCTTTTCATATCATTTAGTTTGCTGTGTTTGGGGTGGCCTTTCTATAGGCTGGAAGTTTGTGGTTCCTCTTTATTGTGGAGCTTGCTCCCTGTGGGTGGGTTGGACTAGTGGCTTGTCAAGGTTTCCTAGTTACTGGAGCTTGTGTCTGTGTTCTGGTGGGTGGAGCTGGATCTCTTCTCTCTGGAGTGCAATGAAGTGTCCAATACTGAGTTTTATGTTATCTATCGGTTTGGCATGGCTTTGGGCAACCTGTATTTTAGTGCTTATGGCTGTGTTCTTGCTTTGCTGGAGAATTAGTGTGGTATGTCTTGCTCTGGAACTTGTTGGCTCTTAGGTGGAGCTTGGTTTCAGTGTAAGTATGGAGGCTTTTGGATGAGGTCTTGTCAATTAATGTTTCCTGGAGTCAGGAATTCTCTGGTGTTCTCAGGTTTTGGAGTTAAGCCTCCTGCCTCTGGCTTTCAGTCTTATTCTTACAGTAGTCTCAAGACTTTTCCATTCATACAGCACCAACGATAAAACATCTAGGTTAATGGTGAAGAAATTCTCCACAGTGAGGGACACCCAGAGAGGTTCACAGAGTTATATGGAGAAGAGAACAGGGAGGAGGGAGATAGAGGTGACCAGGAAGAGAAGAGGGGAATCAAAAGGGGACAGAGCAATCTAGCTAGTAATCAGTTTTCTAAGTGTTCTGCATAGCCCAGAACACCCAGAGAGATTCACAGAGCTAAATACGGAAGAGAAGGGGGAGGGAGGAGATGAGATGACCTGGGGGGAAAAAGGGGGAGTCAAATGGGGAGAGAGTAATCAAGCCAGTAATCACACTCTTAAGTGAAAATGGATAATGAAGAATAGATTCTTAAAGGTAAAAAATTGATAACAGACACCAAAAAGCAAAGATTAAAAATCTAGAGTACAGGTTAGACTCTCAAAAGCACAATATTAAAAATACAAAACAAAATCAATTACAAAAATTATATAAAATATATATATGAAATTTGCTTTAAAAATAGGGTTTCCTTTTGAAAGGCAATAGTAGGTATAAAAAGGAAAATTAAAGAAGTAATAAAGAACTTAAAAATAAAATAAAGAGTGATAATAGTAAAAAGATATCTACGAATTTCTCTGGCATTGTTGTGGGCAGTGTGGAGTCACTTCAGTTTCAGACAGTTCCTTTTTCCAGCTTATACTTGTTCTCAAGCTCTATAGCCCCTTTCCAATGTTCAGTCAGTGTTAACTACAGGGTTTGAATCTGTTGCACTTGTCACTTCCAGAGTGGTTCCTTCTTCTTTGTTTATTTTGGCTTCCTCAGTTTCCAAGTCTCTTCAGTGTCTAATTTCCACTCGGACACAAGGGGGTGAAGGTGGTCACTTATTTAGAGTCATTTATTCAGGCATGAACCATAAAATTCCAGATTTTCAAGCTGGTTTTAGAAAAGGCAGAGGAACCAGAGATCAAATTGCCAACATCCGCTGGATCATGGAAAAAGTAAGATAGTTCCAGAAAAACATCTATTCCTGCTTTATTGACTATGCCAAAGCCTTTGACTGTGTGGGTCACAATAAACTGTGGAAAATTCTGAAAGAGATGGGAATCCCAGACCACCTGACCTGCCTCTTGAGAAATCTGTATGCAGGTCAGGAAGCACCAGTCAGAACTGGACATGGAACAACAGACTGGTTACAAATAGGAAAAGGAGTATTACAAGGCTGTATATTGTCACCCTGCTTATTTAACTTATATGCAGAGTACATCATGAGAAACTCTGGGCTGGAAGAAGCACAAGCTGGAATCAAGATTGCTGGGAGAAATATCAATAACCTCAGATATGCAGATGACACCACCCTTATGGCAGAAAGTGAAGAGGAACTAAAAAGCCTCTTGATGAAAATGAAAGTGGAGAGTGAAAAAGTTGGCTTAAAGCTTAACATTCAGAAAACGAAGATCATGGCATCTGGTCCCATCACTTCATGGGAAATAGATGGGAAAACAGTGGAAAGAAACACTGGCTGACTTTATTTTTCTGAGCTCCAAAATCCCTGCAGATGGTGACTGTGGCCATGAAATTAAAAGATGCTTACTCCTTGGAAGGAAGTTATGACCAAACTAGACAGCATAGTAAAAAGCAGAGACATTACTTTGCCAAAAAAATTCCATCTAGTCAAGGCTATGGTTTTTCCTGTGGTCATGTATGGATGTGAGAGTTTGACTGTGAAGAACGCTGAGGGATGAAGAATTGATGCTTTTGAACCGTGGTGTTGGAGAAGACAGTTGAGAGTTCCTTGGACTGCAAGGAGATCCAACCAGTCCATTCTGAAGGAGATCAATCCTGAGGTTTCTTTGGAGGGAATGATGCTGAAGCTGAAAGTCCAGTATTTTGGCCACCTCATGCGAAGAATTGACTCATTGGAAAAGACTCTGATGCTGGGAGGGATTGGGGGCAGGAGGAGAAGGGGACGACAGAGGATGAGGTGGCTGGATGGCATCACTGACTCGATGGAGGCAAGTCTAAGTGAACTCTGGGAGTTCGTGATGGACAGGGAGGCCTGGCGTGCCGTGATTCATGGGGTCGCAAAGAGTCGGACATGACTGAGTGCCTGAACTGAACTGATTCAGTTGTGTTTTGGGAAGGGGGAAACACTGCAAACAAATATTGCTGGTGTGTGTGGGGAGTGCTCACATTATATAGACCACAATGGGATGCCCCAACAAACCGTGGTGTGTGACTGCTGGATCTACACTGCTTAGGCTCCAGATTGCTTTGCAGGGGTATGGTCCAAAGCAGGCCCTGCGTTTCATGCACTTTCCAGGTCTAAGCTGTGCAGGTTCACGTTCTCGGTTCTCCACAGGGGTGCTGACTCAGTTAGTCCTGCGTTTTCTACCCTTCCTAGGTCTGAACAGCCCAGGAGACCAGGGCGCATGGTGAGTGCACTGTCCCTGGTGGGCTATGTGTCTTATTCACCCACCCCCACCTCCCTACCCTCTCCTGGCTGCTTGGGTCCTGGCCACTTGGTTTCCTGGGTGCATTGTGAGAGCAGCATTTCAAGTGTGCCATGTGCCTGCTCTGGGGAGCTGATTTCAGGCGACCCTCCCGACTGATGTCAACCTTCCAGGACTCCAGGAATATGTGGTTAGCAACTGGGAGCCTGCTCACAGTTTGGTGGAGGATGCTGTGTCTTGGGCCAACAGTGCCCCTTGTCTTCCTACTCGAGCTATCGCCCACCTGCCTCTCTGCCTCCAGTTGGGAGCTGGCTAGCTCTCCTTTGGTATTCACTCAATCCTTTGTTCTGTGAGTCCCCCAGACTGCATGTTAGGTTAGAGTCTTTCACAGGAAAGTTCTCTCTCTTCTTTTTTCTCTCTATGGTTATCCCACAGTTTGGGTTGCTACCTCATGTTAGCTCCCTCAGATTGTCCTCAGGGCATTCAGGTCTAGTCCTTACCCTAAGCATGCATTCTGCACCTCCCTGTTCAGTTTCTGCTTGCTGGTGGCAAATGCAAACATCTGTGCTACTTCTCCACTGGCAGTTGTGGCTAGGCATGCATTCTGCGTTTTTTTTTTTTTCCTCCCGGTTATGTTGCCCTGTGAGATTCCAAAATTCCCCACAGATCCACCAGTGAGAGGGTTTCCTGCTGTTTGGAAACTTCTCCTCCTTCACTGCTCCCTCCCCAGAACAGGTGTCAGTCCCTAACTCTTTTGTCTCTCTCTTTGTCTTTTATATTTTGTCCTATCTCCTTTTGAAGAGAATGGGCTGCCTTTCTGGGTGCTTGGTGTCCTCTGCCAGCATTCAGAAGTTGTTTTGTAGAAGTTGCTCAGCATTCAAATAATCTTTTGATGAATTTGTGGGGGAGAAATTGGTCTCCCTTTCCTACTCTGCCGCCATCTTGCTATAAGTATGAATTTATTCTGAGTTTCTGTATTCTGTTTTATTGATCTATTTGTATGTTTCTGTGAGAATCATTGTACTTAGTCACTTAGTCGTGTCAACTCTTTGAGATGCCACAGACTACAGCACACCAAGCTTCCCAGTGCTTCACCATCTACCAGAGATTGCTCCAACTCATTTCTATTGAGTCTATGATATCACCCAACCATCTCATTCTCTGTCGACTCCTTCTTCTCCTGCCTTCAATCTTTCCCAGCATCAGGGTCTTTTCTAATGAGTCAGCTTTTTGCATCAGTGGGTCAAATATTGGAGCTTCAGCATCATTTCTTCCAATGAATATTGGGGTTCATTTCCTTTAGGATTGACTGATTTGATCTTGCTGTCCAAGGGACTCTCAAGAGTCTTCTCCAACACCACAGTTCAAAAGCATTAATTCTTCGGCAGTCAACCTTCTTTATGGTCTAACTCTCACATCCATACATGATTGCTAATAAAATAATAGCTTTGACTATACAGACCTCTGTTGGCAAAGTATTCCCTCTGTTTTTTAACATGCTGTCTAGGTTTGTCATTGTTTTTATTCCAAGGAGCAAGTGTGTTTTAATTTCATGGCTTTAGTCACCATGCTGGAACTACAAGCTGGAATCAAGATTGCTGGGAGAAATATCGATAATGTCAGATATGCAGATGACACCACCCTTATGGCAGAAAGTGAAGAGGAACTGCAGATGGTGACTGCGGCCATGAAATTAAAAGACGCTTACTCCTTGGAAGGAAGTTATGACCAAACCAGACAGCATATTAAAAAGCAGAGACATTACTTTGCCAACAAAGGTCCATCTAGTCAAGGCTATGGTTTTTCCATTGGTCATGTATGGATGTGAGAGTTGGACTATAAAGAAAGCTGAGCACTGAAGAATTGATGCTTTTGAACTGTGGTGTTGGAGAAGACTCTTGAGAGTCCCTTGGACTGCAAAGACATCCAACTAGTCCGTCCCAAAGGAGATTAGTCCTGGGAGTTCATTGGAAGGACTGATGCTGAAGCTGAAGCTCCAATACTTTGGCCACCTGATATGAAGTGCTGACTCATTGGAAAATACCCTGATGGTGAGAAAGATTGAGGGTAGGAGGAGAAGGGGACAACAGAGGACAAGATGGTTTATGGGGTCGCAAAGAGTGGGACATGACTGAGGGACTGAACTAAACAGTCACCATCTACAGTGATTTTGAAGCCCAAGAAAATAAAGTATCTTACTATTTGCATTGCTTCCCCATCTATTTGCCATGAAGTGATGGGACCAGATGCCATGATCTTCATTTTTTGAATGTTGAGTTTTAAACAAGCTTTTTTACTCTCTTCTTTCATCTTTATCAAGAGGCTCTTTAGTTCCTCTTCACTTTCTGCCATGAGGGTGATTTTATCTGCATATCTGAGGCTATTGATATTTCTACTGGCAATCTTGATTCTAGCCTGTGCATCATACAGTCCATTATTTTGCATAATATATTCTGCATATAAGTTAAATAAGCAGGTGACTACATACAGCCTTGATGTACTCCTTTTCCAATTTTGAACCAGTCCCTTGTTCCATGTCCAGTTCTAACTGTTGCTTCTTGACCTGCATAGAGGTTTCTCCCAGGCAGGTAAAGTGGTCTGGTATTCCCATCTCTTGAAGAAAAAATTTTCACAATTTGTTGTGATGCACACAGTCAAAGGCTTTAGCATAGTTAATGAAGTAGAAGTAGATGTTTTACTGGAATTCTCTTGCTTTTCTATGATCCAGCAGATATTGACAATTTTTATCTCTGGTTCCTCTGTCTTTTCTAAATCCAGCTTGTACATTTAGAAGTTCTTGCTTATTGCCCTGTTGAATCCTAACTTGGAGGATTTTGAGTTAGTGAGTATCATACTGGTTTGATTACTTTAGTTTCATAGTTTAGTTTGAAATCAGGGAGCATGATACCACCAACTTTCTTCCAATTACTTAAGATTGCTTTGGCTACTCAGGCTCTATACAAATGTTACAATTGTTTCTTCAAGCTTTGTGAAAAATGCCATTAGTTTTTTGAACAGAATTACATTGAGTTCATATATTGCTTTGAGTGGTGTGGATGCTTTAACAGTGTTTACTTTTCTAATCCATGACTATGGTAGATCTTTCTATTTGTGTCATCTTAAGTTTTTTTCATCAGTGTCTTAGTTTTCAGAGTACTATCTTTTTTTTTTTTTTTTT